>CABEEJ010002769.1:84735-100969 GCA_901482245.1 Timema douglasi
TGTAAGTATATAAAAGTACAAGATAAGAACAAACAAAAATGGCTTTCATTTACATTGAAAGGAAAGAACATAGTTCAAACTTTACTTTGCTGCCACTTACGTTTTTCTTTTATGCCTCCTACAATGAGTAAAAGTTTACCAGAACCATGTGAACATGCAATTATCTTGACAACTATTGACAAGACTAGTATGAAACATGCATTTGTGCTATTGCTGGATATAGCTCAGGTTATATTTTTCAATGGTGTTAAGTGAAAACTCTTGCACATACAACTGATACTAGTGTTCTTATATTAGGGCTTTCTCACTTTGTTTTTTCCTAGAAGATTGCCATCATAGTTTCAATATGAAAAAATCTCTTCTTTGAATGGTCACCACCACTTTGTGTATCAACAGTATTACCTACTTAAGTAATCTCAACAACAAAAATAAATATAGACCCGCCTTGGTGGTGTAGTTAGCTAAACTCGCTGATTTCGTGTTGAACTAGACTGCCGAGGACGGGGAGATTGAGGTTTGAATCTCACTTGAGTGAACTGGGGGGAAGGGGTTCCTAAATGGCTTTTCACTCTCCCTCCATGCAAATGCAGGTTCATTTCATATAAATTCAACCTTCTCAATTCCTAACCCATTAGTGTAATTAGTACATAAGCGTATAACCCTAATAGGTAGTAAGACTTGATGCTAAATAAAAATATATATGTATCAGATTGGCAGCATTGCTAAGTGTGAACTGTGTAAATCTTCTCATTTTTAAAGCCATGTTTGTCCTGATTATTTGTCTTTTGTGCTTTACTTTAACATGTTTCATGTTTATTTTATGTAGGGAAATTCAAAAGTTAAAAAATATAACATAAATTTTCCACACACACACACACCTAAGATAATTTCTTCTAAATTAATATTGATAATATGTATAAAAAATATTTATATAAAAGTTTATTACTTTATGTGAGATGAAAGTGATGTTAACTAAATTCTCTTTAAAAATAGTATTTATATTGTATAGCACCCATATGCCAAAAGGAATATAATTTATACTTTATTCATAAGCACAAAATTACCTAATTAATGTAGTACATATAGAGTAGGATATTAGTTATGTAGGACTGCATGGTTGTCTTTTTTAAAGTTAATCATAACTATTTTTAAGGGGGGGCTGTGTAAAACTTTTATTTACTTATTTTTCATTGTTTACTTGTGAAACATTTAAAATTTGCAGACAATTATTTTATTAATTTGATTGTTTTGTAACAAAACTAATAATGACACTTGACCAAATGTTCTAGCATAGTGAGAGAGAATATTAAGAAATAACTAATGTCCACTCATCTCATCCACAACCTTAATCATAGAAAATAAATCCATCATCACTCTCTATATATGAAACAAATAAAATATGATCACTAATTGAAATTTACCAGGAAATTGTAGGATCAAAGGCTTACATTTATAACACAACAGTGTTCCATTTTAATCTGCTATAGAAGGGGTCTGATGCTCCCAAAGAATTACTGTGATTTGTGGTGTTTTAAACGCAAACGTTAATATATTTAATTCCCAGTAAGTGTAGGCTTTTCCATTTTCTTTTCTATGTTTTCTTTTATCTAGATGAGCCTGACTGCTCGAGATTATTGAATTGTTATGCTCGAGGTACCACTGAGTAGGTGGCTTAAATTCCAGTGGGGGGTAAATGCAATAACAGGTGGTACCAGTTATTTTGATTTCACTAAAAGTGCAGTTTTAGAATCTAATAAACACACTTAAATTGTTAATGTGTATGTTTTTTCTTTTATTTTTACTCTGTCTAGACATTTTATTCATATGCAGATTCTTTAGTCCTAAGAAAGGGCAATTGGTTTTAACTTAGTTTTTGTTGTTTTTAATAGGTTTCATTTCGATAAAGCGTTAAGCCCACTTTTGGCCAAACTCATACGGCTTATTGAGTCCACTTTTATTAAAATGCACATAATTTTTTGTTTATCTCTGACTAGAATGAGAACCTATATAATTCTGGTGATAAATCAAATGGTGTTTAAAGTTGAAGGGCTGGTATTCAAATCCCTGTCTGGGTGTGATATTTCTGAATTTGTGTAGCTATACTTTTTTTTCAGTAAAATTAACAAATACCCTATTTAATAAACTTAAATTCTGCAATAATTGTAGTCTTTGTGAATTACAACAGTCTAATATATGTTTAGTGCAAAAGGCGCTCATTAAAGGTTTATTTTTTATCTTTGCTTTTCATTGGTCTTGACCTATATATTTTCATATCTTAGAAATATATTATTAGAATACTAATTTTAACCCAAATAAAAGCTTTAAACATTTTAATTGTTCAAGGCTCTTGTGTATCCATCTTGAATGACTTTTCCTAAGCTCTAGCGTGAGATATTCCAATATTTTTCTAGTGAAATGCTAAACTGACGACCGCACAAAATACTATTCACTTGTAAATTTGAGCTAAAGTTTGTATTTGGGATTATAGAACTTTTAAATACTTTGTTAAGTCTACAGACTAAAATATTTTTCATAAATATAACTACAACAGCCCTCGAAAAAATTGTTGAAAATTTAAAAAAAGTATCACTTCATTTCAGGCTATTATTTTTCAACTTCTCTATGAAAAGTTACTGCATTAGTATATAATTTTCTTTTGTTTCAAAGCAGACAAATTTTAAAAACAATCTCATTTCTTTAGTAGCTAAATAAATTGATAAAATACCAACATTTGAAACTCGAGGATTAAAAAAATCTAAATTTCGAAGAAAAAAGAAGTTTTTAATCTGAATTCTTTAGGCACGGTTATGAAGCTTAGTATTGTTTAGCCCAACATAATTATAAGACAAACCTAATAAGCTGTTATTTTACCACTTAATTAAATGGAAATTAAAGCGTCCAAAATAGTTTAGCATTTAGTTAAAATCTAGATTGGTTACATAAACAAAATATGAATTATATCAATTTGGAAATTTATCCTCCTACGATTATCATAGTTTTTAAAATTGTTTATATTTTTAAGGTTTAAAATCATTTCTATCTTTTTCGTTAGAATAATGGCTGCATGTATTTAAAATGGTTTAAACTTTGGTTTATATGTATACTTTTTTTTTAACAGCCATCAGCTTATAAAGCACATAGCTAAGTTTGTTCACAAGCTAACCACTGTGATTGTTAAAGATAATAATGGTAGAAATACAAATTTATTAATTTTGTCAGTGTCAGTTGGTGGGCTGTTGTCAGATAAAGTCAGATATACTGTGACTACTAGTAAATTGTTTCCTCCCCCTCACTATCCGTTTGACCAGACACACATACAATAATGCTGTGCAAAAAAAATTCAGCGCTGGCTTTAAAGATTGGGTTTGAAAATGAATAGGAGGAGACAATCCACCCCGATCTCACTAGGCTTTACTTCACCAACCAACAATCCACCCCAGTCTCGTTAGGCCTGACTTCACCAACCAACAATCCACTCCGGTCTTGTTAGGCCTGACTTCACCCACCAACAATCCACTCTGGTCTCGTTAGGTCTGACTTCACCAACCAACAATCCACCCCGGTCTCGTCAAGCCTTACTTCACCAACCAACAATACACCCCGGTCTCGTCAAGCCTTACTTCACCAACCAACAATCAACTCTGGTCTCGTCAAGCCTTACTTCACCAACCAACAATCCACTCCGGTCTTGTTAGGCCTGACTTCACCCACCAACAATCCACTCCGGTCTTGTTAGGCCTGACTTCACCCAGCAACAATCCACCCCGGTCTTGTTAGGCCTGACTTCACCAACCAACAATCCACCCCGGTCTCGTCAAGCCTTACTTCACCAACCAACAATCAACTCTGGTCTCGTTAGGCCTGATTTCAACCAACAATCCACCCCGGTCTAGTTAGGTCCGACTTCACCAACCAACAATCCACTCCGGTCTTGTTAGGCCTAACTTCACCCAGCAACAATCCATCTCGATATCGTTAGCCCTGACTTCACCCAGCAACAATCCACCTCGGTCTTGTCAGGCCTTACTTCACCAACCAATAATCCATTCCGGTTTCATTAAGCCTAACTTCACCAACCAACAATCCACCCTGATCTTGTTAGGCCTAACTTCACCCAGCAACAATCCACCCCGGTCTCGTTAGACCTAATTTCACCCAGCAACAATCCCACCCTGTCTTGTTAGGCCTGAATTCACCCAGCAACAATCCACCTCTGATCTTGTTAGGCCTGACTTCACCCAGCAACAATCCACCCCGGTCTCGTTAGACCTAATTTCACCCAGCAACAATCCACCCTGTCTTGTTAGGCCTGACTTCACTCAGCAACAATCCACCTCTGATCTTGTTAGGCCTGATCTCACCCAGCAACAATCCATCCCGGTCTCGATAGGCCTGCACCCAGCAACATTCCTACCCTGTCTTGTTAGGCCTGAATTCACCCAGCAACAATCCACCCCGGTCTTGTTAGGCCTAATTTCACCCAGCAACAATCCACCCTATCTTGTTAGGCCTGACTTCACCCAGCAACAATCCACCCCGGTCTTGTTAGGCCTAATTTCACCCAGTAACAATCCACCCCTGTCTCGATAGGCCTGCACCCAGCACAATCCTACCCTGTCTTGTTAGGCCTGACTTCACCCAACAACAATCCACCCTGGTCTTATTAGGCCTGCACCCAGCAACAATCCACCCAAAACTTTGTTAGTATATTATATAATAGAAACCAAATCATTTAACGTTTACTTTTGTTAGAAATAATGATCTCTGCTAATTAATTAAATAGTTTATTGATTGGGTTAAGTCTTATAATTTTTCCTTCCATGTCGATACTACATTATATGACGCTTCACTGCATATTATTTTGATTGGAGTCTACTTATAAAGTTGTGTTTTACGTTGCAGATCTTTATTTGTCACGGGGATCGGGTTGAAAACTTTTAAAGAAGCAATTAAGCTTATCTTCACTTCTTCGTACTTACATTTTGTCTTCATTCTACAGTCACACACACACAGAAAGATTTATTTTTATTTTTTGGACTTGTCCCTTTATCAAAATAAAAAGAAACTCACAAAAACAGAAAGCTACATTTTTAAAAGTTTGAAAATAACGGAAACCGCTTATACAATAAACTAAAACTAACCATGGGGTGTTTGTTTAAAATAGTCAGTAACATTTTGTGGTCCTCTCATCCATCATTACTGGGTTTGGCATTAAATTTTTGTGCAGGATTGAAAGACATTGAATGACTTATTTCTCCTGTGCCTCATCACAGTTCTGTCCAAAGAAAGCAGGCGTAGGGAAACTTTCAAGAATTCTTGTGTATTTAGAAATGTATGTACAAGGAACCTCACTTAGTGATAAGGGGGAGGGTCAGGGGTGGACTGGGGCACCAGCTTTATTTGGGCTGCCACAACTACCCTAAAATAAAGATATATATTCAATTCTAAGTGAATGTTTTTTTAATAAACTTAAATTAAATGTTCCAGTGAGTTTATATACAAATTTTAATATTTCACCTCATCACTTCATCTTACACTAAAACATAGCTTCAGTGGTATGTATGAATGTAATAACCTAAGTTTTCTCACACTATTTCATTACTTTTAATAATTTCTTTTCATCCAATCCGAAACAATATTTTAAACATAATTAAAAGTACCTCTTTTTTGTTTTGAAATGTTTTCTCCAATGTGTAATATAGTGCATACATTAATTATTTTTAATTCAGGCATCGTATTTACTTTGAAAAGAAAAAATATTTGTCTTTTTTTATATATATAATAAATTATTTTATCCTATTTCAAAATATTTAAATGAATAAAATATTTTTATTCACTGTGTGGGTGCACCATTGTAAAGAACTTGTTTGCATCATAATCAATCACATGGTTTCAATCTGCCAGTCGCCATTTTGAGTCTATATTCGTTAGACCTTTTTTGAAAGTGCTATGAACAATTTTGGTTTTTTCAAGTGTAATAAAATTTTAAACAAGCTTTGTGCCCAACCTCAAATAAATATAAATAATATTGGCCTAAACTACTCTGGTAACCATAACATTCATATATTACCATAAATGTTTTCATTACAGCTATACAAAGTGATATACCGTATGTCATCTGGTGTAGTGATACATGGACTATTTTTAGTAACTTTTTGAGCTGTCATTCGAGTAAACTCGGGTGATGGATGTACTTTAGCTATAGCAAATTCTACCTACATAGTTCAGAGCAACCTTCTTTCTCGATTATTTCATCTTGTGATAAAAAAAAATATAGAATATTACCATAACAATCCCTAGGTGTTAAATTATTGTAATAATGTTTGCAAGGTAGCTCTGCTCATTTAGTTTTAGTTTGAGTGTTGACATTTATCTTACTAGTTGAGAATCCATATAATGTCTTCATTTAAATTAGTTTAAAAATTTGTAGATGATCCTTGATAGCTTTTTAATAAATAATATATATATTCATATAGTTTTGTAGAATGCTCGTCACAAAGTGAGTCTATATTAGAGTTGTGCTTTACTTTAAGTATCCCACTTTTTGTAACAAACTAAATTAAAAAAATGACTTAAATATCACTAATACATACAGGTTGTCCTTGACTTTCATATAATCCACATTTTTTTCATATCATAACTTGACATTTTTAAACAGACTTTTTTTTGCTGCAGTCAAACACATTTCGAGTTATCGATGAGGGTTTTTTTATCCATCTCGTGGTAGCACTGCCTACCAGCTTAGTCGTTAATGCAGTTTGGGTAGTTATTTGAATATTCTATTGCAGTTTGTTCTTACTCTTTTATAAAAATGAGTGTAAAAATTAAAGTGCTGATACTAATGAAGAAATTAAGGTCTCATATACCTAAGAGCTTGCATCTAAGCACACCCAACTTAACTGCCGGCTCGTGTAAGTTATGGGAGTAAAAGGGAAAAGATAAGACCTAGATATGTCAGAAATTTGTCAGTGCATTTGTATTTGGATGATGACTCAAAATTTTCCACGGTGGTGATGAGGGACAAAGCAACAAGTTTCTTGCTAACCCTTTTAGTGCCACAAGCCGATTCTGCCTACTATCGCTAAAAGTGCCACGCGCCGCCTACTACCGTTAAAAGTGCCAGAGCTGATAAGGTTGGTTCTCCAGATTTGAGCTAGTTCTCGCTTTATCTGATAGATAGTGTAGTAGTGTCATATATCACTGGAAAAGGAACATTACCCTCTATAATTTTATACAAGGTTAACATCAAAAATCAACCGTAAATAGTTGTTGGAAATGGGCGCATAATACATTTATAATAGGTCGGTCACACCCTCAGTGGGCTAAGTTCAATGTTGTTTTACATACAAGCTGCATGGTAAAATATAGTGTTGCTCACATTCATACTGATGTGAATAGTTTTGTAGACATTTTCAAATATACGGTTTAAATTGTTATAAGTTTAGAAAAATATACTATCTAGATTTTCATGTTATGTCAATTGAATGAAAAGATTTTTTTACCAATGTAAGTAAATAGACATAGTGACTTTATAAATTTATATATTATTTGTTTTAATATGAAGTTATTAATTATAAAAGAGTTTTTGAAAAACGCATTCATTATGTGCAGGCCTAAATATTTATTCATGAGGCTAGCAATATAATATATCTTGCTGTAAGGTTAGCAATAATGACCACAAAATATCTAATGTAGGATATCAAATAAAAAAAATCCGTAATTACTATTTTTAATCATTTATATTCAAGACTTTATTTTCTTATATAAAAATAAATGCACTAACACAAAATAATATTGAAATGTTTATAAAATATTTTTTTAAATATGTTTATTAGCATTAGTTTTGAAAAAAAAAAAATTAAAATTCAGAAATTAAATAATTTTAATTAAATCATTAATTCATTATTATTAAAGAACAGTACATACAGATTAAAATGATAGAAAAATCAAAATAATCTCTTCATAAATAAAGGTTTGGTGAATTTTCTTGGAAACACAAAAATATGGAAATAGTTATGGCAGTCTTAGCACACAAAACCTAACAGGCCTCTAGCGTTATTTGCAAGGACTTATGGAATAGCCGAGGCACTAAAAGGATTAATAACTACAAGAAATCACCCGCCTCGGTGGCGTAGTTGGCTAACGTGCTTTTCGTGTTGAGCTCGACTGCTGAAGACGGGGAGATTGAGGTTTGAATCTCAGTCGGGTGAACTGAGGATGGCTTTTCCTAAATGGTTTTCCACTCTCCCTTAACGCAAATGCGGGTTCACTTCCTCTAATTAAACCTTCCTAATCCATTAGCATAGTTAGTACTTAAAGCGTATAACCCGGACAGGTAGTAAGACGTGGTGTTAAATATTATTATTATTTTACAAGAAGTCCCTACTATGAGAGAATGAAGATTTGTGTACATTGCTAAGCTGTGAAGCCATTCTAAAATGGTCAAAAACGGCCTTTTTAATTCAGTTGTTATATAAATAATATTTAATATTCTAACAATGTTCATTATTAGAAACTTCTATTGACTCTTTTTCTTCATTAATGTTTAGTCAGAAATGATCCGCATGCAATATTTTTCGTGTAAATTTACGATTTCTAGCCGACTATCACAGAGGGATTGGCATGTGATGCACGCTCTGAATACAGTTGAGTTGAAGATTGTGGATCCTTATCCTTGATTGAACGCTCATTGGGTTTTATACCATGACTATGTGTTCATTTGTGAAAGAATAGATCAAAATTAACAAGTGTGTATAAAATGCTACACATAATTATATCAGTAGTAAAAACTAAACATTCACATGATAAATGGAAGAAGGCAGAAGAATAAAATTAAGTACCGCGTCTTACTACTTGTTGAGGTTATACACCTATGTACTAATTATAGATTGGTTATGGATTAGGAAGGATTAATTTAGAGGAAATGCGCCCGCACTTGAGTGGAGGAGAGTGGAAAACCATTTAGGTAAAAACCTCAGTGCACTCGACCAAGATTGAAACCTGATCTCCCCGTCTTCAGCAGTCTAGTCCAACACGAGATTAGCACATTAGACCACACAGCCACCAAGGCGGGTTTCAATTAATCTGATTAATATGATAGTTTCATAATATTTTTAAATACAGGATGGTTAGTAAAATAGTGCAAGAAACTTTGACCAAATGTATTGTTCATTAAGAGGCTGCTTTAATAATTTGGTACTCTCCATTTACTTCAAAAGTGCCTCAAAAATTATTATAATATGATAAACCAGTTTCCATTCCCTGCTCTAGAGTATAGACCGATAATTTAAGATCTTTATTTTATTTAATAAGAGAAAAATTACTAAAATCCTATTACTCCTATATATTCAAGCAATTGATATACAAAAGAAAATATATTTTAATTCTGCTCAGGGTGTGCAAGTAGTATGAAAAACAAATATTTCTTTAAGATAATATATACATAATTATCTGGGCTGCCAACAACTATTTGAAATGTAAATGGTGGCAATAACTCACTTTATAAAAGTTAAGTTAAAAATATGCTTAGGTAAAACATTATAAATGGTATTGGTGTGAAACCACCTTGAAAATGCAAGGAAATCTCAAACAGTATTGTTGGCAGTGTTGAGCTAACTCTTAATTATTTTTTTTCCTTTAATTCCATTCAGATTACAACTATTTATTTATTGACTTCGATATTACTTTCATTTTAATTATGATAAAGTTTGAGAGCTGTAGCCATTTAAACATATTACACTGTTTTATAACTAAACTACTTTCATTTTCTTAACTATTGATATTTCTAAACATTGTCTTTGATTAAAGCTATATGGTAATTTTTATTTGGTTGAAGCCATGATATATCTAATAAAAACACTTTAGGAACCTTTAAAGCCTTACAACTTGTTAAAAACACTTTTTAGTTAATTCACTTGTTATTTTCTAAATTGCATAAATATCACATGTTGAGAGAATGTTTATTTTTATATCTTATACTAATTATTACTATAAGGAGTTTTTTTACTCCCTATAATTGTGAGGACTAAAGATCACTCTTTTTAATTACATTGCTCATGCTCCCCGGGGTTTAAACTCGGCATTTCGGTGAACAATAATCTAAACAATAGTGGGAAGAAATTAACCTTCTTTATTTCTTTTGTTAATTTTTCTTTTTCTTATTCTTTATTGAAACGAAATAATAACTTTTTTTAACCACAAGTCAAACTGACTGGTCGACCAAAAAAATATTAATAAAATTACTCATGCACTAAATGGTGGTAAATATCAATCTTGATTTTATTGATGATTTTCTTGGAGTAGACTTTTGTATTTCAAATTTAGGGTACACCAATACTTGGTTTGGGCCCTATTTGTTTTATTCTTCAGAGCTGCTATTGTCTACCAGTGGCATCATATAACTTTTGATTAAAGGTATGACAGGGGAAATATTGAAAAAATGCATCAATTATCAACTGAAAATGAAGCCAATTGGTGTCAAACCTAGGTCGGAAACATTATATCCATATGGTCTTATTTTTTTCCGGTTGTAATTTATTTCCTCACACTTGCAGTTTAAAATGGTTATGGAGAAATATAACAAACATTACTCTTAGTACGGTTTCCCCAATACTTGTTGATATCTGCACCACTGAACATACATTAAGTCCTTAGATTCACATTAAACTTGGTCACTATTGATGGGGAATACAGAGTTTGAATCTTGGCCGGATTCATTGATTTGTTCATGTGATTGATTACTTGCCATCCTCTCCCTTTGCTGATAAAGGTGCAATTCCTAAACCTTATTCATGTAATTAGATTGTTAATAATGCTGATTAAATAAACCTTAATGTGATTTTCTAAATTTAGCCAGATCGCCATAAGAAAATATTTTAAATTAAATAGAAAAGCCTACATTAAATATAAGGTAGCTAAATTTATCAAAATGGACAGATTCATTAAACACAGCTTGGCGTAATATTGATTATATTAAAAATCTATTAACTTTTGAACAGTTAACGAAGTTATTTCTATGGATATCCAACTATATTTGACTTGAGTATTTTAAAATTTTGTAGTGGATGGTGATTGTACTCATTTTCAATGTGTTGGCTTTATTCTATGAATGATGGAATTATTTAAACGAGTGACTTTTATCTTGGTGTTCTTTTCTCTCACTACCCCCTTTCCTTTCCCCTGTGATTATGTGCATTTATTGTAAATATGTTTACCTCAGAAGCAAACACATTAGATGTAATTAAAATATTATTTTAGGTTAACTGAACAATTTGAAGGAGTTCCTCTCGTTGAAAATAAAAATGCCTTAGAATTGGAACATTGTGTAAAAAAAACTTTCTATGTTAAGTGTTGCCTTTCTAGAAATATTATGCTCTAATGTTATCCCTCTTATAGGCTACTGAGTGTAAAAAATATTGTCCTTGCATCAAAAAAGCACTGTGGTGGACCATATATTTTGCCCCACTTAGGATCTCTTGTAGATTTTTATACTAAGTACTTTAGATGTGTTATGATTAAGGTTTAAAAAAAGTTTAATACATAAAATTTAAGCTTCTAAGGTATATAGACATACATATAAATTATTTATCGAGTAATATAGTTCTACTTCCGGTGTAAAAACCCAGGCCAATATATTTCAATTGTAAAATAAACAAAATTAACATAAAAACTTTTATTTAAAAAAATAAAGACTATATACAAACCAAATATAGTATGAATTGTTAGTTTATATTTTGTATACAATAGGGTTAGGGCCACATATCAGGTTAGGATGGAGTAGGGAGGAGGGTAATAATGTATTCTGTTAGAATGCTCGGTCCCAATAAATTATGTAAACATGTTTCAATTTTATTGTAAAGTGTCTTACTTTAACTTACAACTCAACAAAATGTTGTAGCTAATTTTAATACAAATATTATTTCTAAAACTATTTTCACATTTCTAGTGATCTCAAAAAGGTTGAGTTTGAAAAAAAGCTTATCAATATTTATTTATTGTGAAGGTTAATCTGTTTAAAAGTTTATCACAAATGTAGAAAGAATCAAGACTTATCACATTAATGATAATAGAAAAATGATCAATGAATGATGGGAACAAAGTGACAACATTACAGAAGGAAACTTGGGCATTTTCAACCGTATTTTCCCATTCTCTCCCGATGCTATTGTAGGTGCATTTCTTGTAACTCACACTCCACATCCTTGCCCATTAGATCAATTATGTTGCATCTTTTTTGTGCCCATCATTCTCTCCCGTGTTCTTCCAAACTTAAAAAAAATCTCGGAATATGTCAGAAGTTTTACTTATAAGATTTATACTTGGAGATGGGGGTGCTCATATCCTCTGGTATTTGAGAGATTTAAAATTTGAAAAAGTCGTGGATACAAAAACCTTTTATTTGAAGTGGCATTTTTATACAACTAGTAAAAGAAATTATATAAGGTAGTGGGGGAGGGGGGGGGGTAACAAAGTACAAAAATAAATATTTTTCTGAAATAGTGTTATCTTTGTTTTTATTAACATAATTGATTATATACAACAAATAAAAAGAAAATAAAGTATCAGTAATGCCAAACCTTCATAAAAGAAAAATTTATATTTTTACCTTAATAAATACTACATTTTTAAATGACTCGAGAAATATAGGATTTGACCCCATCTCTATTTATATTACATGAATTCTTTATTACAAAATAATTTAACTCGAGAGAACTTTGTACCTTACAAATGTACCTACAATCTTTGAAGAAAAAAATATATTTATATTTTGTCTCTCGTACAAGTCACTAAAAATCTTGCTATACTAAACTACAATTTGAAAGTAGCCTAGTGCTTATTTTTTCACTCTTATTTTAAGAACAACACAATATAATCTGCAATATCTCCATAGTTGACAAAAGCGGTGGTTTTTTGACTGTATCGATTACCAAATCGTCTTTCACCATACCATACTCTGCTCTGCAGTGGTGCATATGTTTTATATGTGCATGCTCACATGATACTGCTGCAGACTGTATACTTTAAAATCACCAATTCAGTCGCTTGTTACAATTGGTTTTGTCAAAAGAAACCATGTGTGGTGATTCAGTGTAGTTAAAAAAAATTGCTTGCCAGTGGCACATATATTGTATCGAGGAGTATTCAGACAATTTGGTTTTTTTTACTGTATGATGCAGCAACATTGCTGACTGACCTGTCAGGGTTCAACCTGTAGACTTGTAATGTTGTTATCACATGTGGAGTGGATAATATAACCACAGAGTGGGCATACGACAAAACTATCAAACCATGTGAACACTCCATTCATTTGTCACCAATTTGACAAAATTACTAATACAGTCAAATAACTGCATCATGTGAACAATCTGTAAGGGTTTAACATTGTAACATTAGCATCAAATGTTTGGTTATATTTTCTACTAACAGTCTACTAATGTGCAATCGCTCCTTTGGTAAAACTTTGACAATAGGATACTATTATAATACCGACTGTTTCTTGGTTTAATTTACTCAAAGTAACTTTGCCCTTTTCTACTAGTTAAAAATTACTTAAAAGAGTTCCATATCCATCCACCTGGTAAATATGTATTGCCCATTTGACTTGTGATGTAATGTTAACTTCAACTGCCAGAGTGACAACACACATAACTTAATTGTCATAAACCAACTATAGCAAATTCTCCCTGATTGTTGATTATGCTATGGAGAGAATCTGATATTAACTTTGCATATAATAGAATGTTTTATATGTGGGTTTTTGTTATAGTGGAATATTTATTAAAGAATATATTATATTGTCAATGCGTACATATTTATCAGAAAAAACTCTAGGCATAAGAGAATAATGCAGCACATTAAAAAAATGGACGCTTAGAAACGGGAATCAAACATGAGACCTTTGATTCAGGGTGCTAATGCTTTAGTGCAGAACTATCCAGATTTGTCCTGTGACCATGGTCATATAGCACTCACTTTAAGGCAGAATCTCTTATGTGCATATGCATGAGATCAATTAGCAGCATGTTGACTTATATTTGGCTTTTATTCTGCGGAGTCCCTCCCGGTGGTTGTGCAACATGCGTGTGCCCGAACAAGGCATTTGTTTTGTGCTTTATTATTTTTCAGGTTGAGATGTTTTCTCATAATTGTGTAGACCCTTTTTATTACCATTATTGTTTAATATATTGTTTTATATCTTTCTTGATGATATTTGAAAATATTTTTAATTTAAATGTTTCTTCAATGCAGAACAACCAAACCATGACCATGACCATTTTTGGGTTTTGAATGGCTGAGACAGTTTATTTAAATTCCAGATTGAAGAAAAATATATTTAAATATAACCAAAGGGAACTGTGCATTTTAGACTAACTAAATGTGTGTAACTTATTTTTAGTTAAAAAATATATTAATAATGGGACTGAGTTTTCATCAGATTTATGTAGTCAGTTTGTATTATTTGAAACCAAATTTTTTTTATTGTGTTTATAAATTAGTTATTTATATTTAATACTGTGGGTTTGTGCCCGCTTGGAGCCTTGGATATTTTTTTAAAACCTAATTGCTGGGGCTGCCATTTATTAATAGTTTATTCATATATATACATATTATATACTATATTTTATTCATGTATGACTGATGCTTGGTGCAGAGAGTAATAAAGACTCAACACTATTATACACAATAATAGCTTGAGGGGTTTGGTTGCATTATTTTGATATGTATGTAGCCTGTTAAATAGGCCAAAGAATGGATCTTCAAATAAATTTCTAGTACAGAATAAAGGATTGTTTTTTTTTAACCTTTTTCATTTACAGCAGAGATGCCTACCACAATGATAAATAAACCTCTACACCCTGTAAAATTAAATTTAACAAATAAAACATCCAAAATCTAATATATCTATATTCTATAATGATAAAAGTCTTAATGTGGTGTGTATGCATATCAGTCCAAAAGATTTTTAACAGGAAGTCAAACAGAAATATCTATCGATTCTGGTTATTTTCAAACCTCTCACAAAATTTTACCCCCCCCAAAAAATAATACTGCCTTATTATGGTCTAAACAAAACTATAAAATACAAATTTTTTGTTTGTAGCCACCATTGCTATGTTAAAGTAATTTTTTTTCTAAATTATTTGTGATTGTGGTCATTAGTCAGTAAGAGAACAAATTTGTGTAGACTATGACAAAATATTGACAAAGGAAATTGAAAGTATTGGTGAATGTGGGGAGAACTGTGGACATCTTTGAGATTAGGAAACAACAAAATCTTTCAGCTGGAAATTATTTGAGAGGTAGTTCTGCAAGAGTTGGCAAAGATAGAAGAATGAGAGGATGTTGATAGGGAAGGTTCGGCTATCAGCCATCCCAGCCCTTGTTGTTTTACACAAATACAAACAAAGGCAGTTTTATAACAACCTACTTGAATATAAGTGTGTGCTATAAATACTTTGCCATGTGAATGCTAATTTATTGTGTAGTTTAGACTAGGGTTTGTTATTGTTTAGGTTAAACTGTTACACCTCCTACTTTTTTATGCCAAATGTTAAATTTTATTTTCTAAGGCAACACTGAACTCTAGTAAAGAACAAACCAACCAAGTCTACTTTCCTTTTTAGTTGAAAGAGCCTTTTACTAATTACATTGTTTTTGTTAACAATGATAACATTTGACTTTTATAGATATTAATATCTATAAAACATGACTAATGTGGATCACATGACGTGATTGTGTGAGAGAGAGAGAGAGAGAGATAAATATATGAAAATGGTTTTGGTTAACTTTTGAAACTATCAGAAAGTATTCCTATCTGAATCTGACTCTGGACAGGGTCGTTCGAACTTTTGAGTAGAGTGAAGGTACAATTGGCCATAAGGGGTTTTGGGGGACTTGAACCTCACATTATCCGCAGCATCATCTGTAGCAAGACCATCAACTCTTAGCCCAGCCATGCCTGCCGTGCCTTAGGCCCGCCGCACATTGGACACAGGGCAGGCGAGGAAGAGGAAAATCTGTAATACATGTGTTCTTATGGGTTACCGCACATTGGACAGAGCGCAGGTGCAGTGTAGGGATAACTTTCTCGCCTCTCTCTGGTTGTAGTAGACGTACAGTTTTCCTGTGTCCTCTGCGCCTCTGTCACATAGTTTTTGTGTATTGTGATGGAACATCTTATTCAATTAGTTCAAGACCATCCAGTATTATATGAAACAAGCAATCCAGACTACAT
>CABEEJ010002770.1:0-15000 GCA_901482245.1 Timema douglasi
AATGCATTTATAAAATATGAGGTACGTTTGAACAATGTTTTGTATAGGTTTTATAGTTATTATTATTATTAATTATTACTATTATTTATTACTATTATTATTATTTATTACTATTATTATTATTATTTATTACTATTATTATTATTATTAGTAGTAGTAGTAGTAGTAGTAGTAGTTATGTTATTTATAATTAGCATGACCCCCCTATGAAAATTTTCTGGATCCGCGCCTGACTCGAAGTGTGACCATATATTAACATCTAAATATCAAGTTTGATCGAACGTGAACTTTGGATTTAGCCCCAGGTGTAGACAAACGGACAAAAATACAGACAGGGGGACATACAAAAAATGATGAGACTAATTTTTCTGAATTAAGGGGCATATAAAACTTCCATATCAATCATAATCTTGAGGTCGAGAATGTTCTCGATGAAAATACTTTCTTTATATGAGGAGGTAAATTTGCCAGACAGGCACTTAGATGAACATAAAAAGGTTCACTCTATAAATATCACCATTCTCCATGGCCGGCCGTTAATGGACATCAGCGCACAAATCCAATTTGTTGAATGGATAGGGCAATTGAAATGTTCCGACTCTATGAAGCACTTTCGACTTAACGATTTGCCGGTAGTGTTGGTGTAGTAGTAAGTACTCCTGAATCTGACCCAGTAGACCAGAGTTCAATAATGACATAACTCACACTGTTAGTCACTCGGGCTAAAACGTCAACTCGTTCGTTGTTGGTTGTCCGTGAATGTAAGGGGAAGGGAGAATCCCAACAGTATGTGGTATTCCACCATCCCTCAACACAAATGTAGGTACATTTCTTTTAAATCCTATCTTTCTCATCCTTACCCCATTAGTATAAATATTAAAACCGCTCGGATGGGCGTATGAGGGTTTGAAGCCCTTAGAATGTAACTAGACGATCATTTCCTACACTTATGCTATCCATCCAACTCAATTAGGAAAAAACTCTTACACAGAGTAAAAATATGTCTGCAGTAAGAACCTCATTATAGTTCTTTCATTAAAAATCAATATTTTTTTCAAAGCAAACTAATTGGATGATGGTAATTTAAATAATACCCACATGTCTTTTAAGGGTTTTATATCAAATTCCGAAAAAACTACAGTGATTGTCCAAGTAGTTTACGAGAAATAGTGAGTTATGTTTAAGGATTTCCGCGTATTGGATCGCGATAAACATGATGCAGCTCAGATTAACCCTACAAGAACTTAAGAATGTGGCCATCTCGCGCGCTCATGTGAATTTAAAATAATATCGTCTGCAATTTACACGGAGCCTAGAGCTGCTGGGAGAAATAGTACAAAAGGCGGAGCGAGGAGTGGCTCAGAACTCAGAGATAGTTGGGTGTCCGAAAAACTGTGCACACGTAAGATTTGACCCTTCACCTTCCCATCCCTGGTAAACCAGACAAGACGAGAATGCCGCCTTTGACCACTTGCCAACTGGTTATTCCTTAGAGTTACTTCATACATTCTAACTCCAAAGGCTTGGTAAATGTTTTAAAGAAAATAATTATTAGTGTGGTCTGAAGAGAGCCTATATAGTTGTTTTTTTAAATTGTCTACACCAGAGAATATTTGCCATCACAATCAATAGTATTTATCGTGTACTTTCTAGTCCTACTGATTCTATCAATTCACGACTTATTAAAACTAACTTAGCTTTAGAACAGTGTTCCCCAAACTTTATCCAGTCGCCTACCCATTTCAGGGACATGGCCTAACCAACGGATTCTTCACAGATCTTCATATAAAAAAACAATGGAAATACCTGCTATCTTCACAGTAAGGATTCAATACACTATTCTTTCTATAGTTTTGAATTTCAACTGTTTATATAAACAATGATGCTTCGACCTGGATAAGGTCACGGTACAGCCTCGCTCTTAATACGATACTTTGAGAGAATATTGTACCGTAGGGCCTAGCACCATCAAAGCTGTATTGTACCGTATGGCAAATGGAGCGCTAGTATGCTCTAGAAAGACGTTCTACCTACAGTCTACTGCCACGGTTCAGCACATTGTCGACACTCAATTGTCTTTAAAATGGCCAAAATAAAAGTATAAACCTCTGACTGGGGTCTCTTCTTTTTTTGACAGATTTTGTTCTGTTTTTATTTTAACTGCTTCGTCCACATAATCCAAAATAGTTTATTTAAAGCTATCTTTTAATTTGAAAAATTCGACATTTTTTTTTATTCTACTCAGTACTTGTTGCAAGGAGCGCACACGATCCCAACTGAAAGACATCGAGCAAAAGTGCACCGTCCCTGTAGTATGTACCGTTGCAGTATCACTTTTGTAAATAGGCCCTAAACGGTCATCCTTAAATTTAATACATATTTAATGGCGAGCTTAACAATGCAAAGATAGGGGAAATAAGGACTTACATTAAAGTCTTTAGTATCGCACCAAAATCTGCATTAATTGGTTTATCAGGATATTATCATAAAACAATCTTATTTTTAATAAAACTCAATTGTAAATTGCGGGCTCTCTGAAATACCACATTCGTATACCCGGGGGTATGCGTTACATAGTTTGGGAAACACTGATCTATAGTAGGAGTTCTAAAACTACGGACCATGGATGCTTTGACAAAAAATAAATAAAAAATAATGAAATCAATAAAATAAATAACAACTACCAAAATGATGGGGCTCCTGTATTCATGACACAAAATACCTACACACATTCCATCATTTGCGGCAGGTATTGGACCACAAACGAGATTTAGAAGGTATTTTGAAATAATGGGAATGAATAGTAAATTTAAGTTGAATTTTATAAAAAATAATTATTAAAATAAAATAGAAGCTAATTTTTATTTCATCCAGGCACAAACACAAAATTACCAGTAGTCTGTTTATTATTTTAACATTTCTTTGTATAGCTCTATGATATATATATATATACGTATATACATACAGATCTCAAATCTGTGATTCATTAAATTTTTAAGTCATACTGTGACATAAGATTTTTTATTATTGGGTCCACTTTTTATAAAAAATATATTTTAAGGGTCCCTTTTACGAATATTGCACCAGGGCCCCCACTATTGATGTTACACCATCGCTTGACTTATGAATAGAATACGTAAAAGCATATTTAGTAAATTCTATATATGTCAGCTTAATCTCTTTCTATTAACATGAGACTGTTATAGCTTAGTTAAGAGGTCTGACACAAGTCAATGTTTTCAGTAAATATTATATATCAAGGGGGTTTAAAATTTCAATTCAGAAAAAAAAAATTAGGAAAAATGTTTAGTTTTGGTCAAATTAAAAACGTGTATGGTGTTTGTTCATCTGTCTATTTGTGTATCTTCTTCCTCCTCTTTCTATACTTCTTCTTTAATGGAGAATGTTTTCTAAGTGTTTACGTCATCATCAGAACTTTTTGAGAAAATGAAAGAGGTGTTTCCTGAAATTCTGTCCGGGTTATAAAGGTTCGTCTCATAGGGGCTCTTTATCAACCCTCTTCATTTCTAAGTCTAGGCCAACATTGAAGCGCAAACAACGAATAGACCAATTTGCATGAAAGGGCCTTCTCTGAAAGCTAGAAGAGCTACTAGATCTACTTTAACGTATTATTACGTCATCTCATGTTACTTTTGATGGATATTAACACTAATATATAGTAAAATGTTAAAATTGTTGGACGCAAAATAATGTGTTTGTATTTTCTAAGAACATGCATCAGTATCCGCAGGGTCCAAGGCGTCACTCTCGTGTTGGACTAGACTGCCGATAACAGGGAGATTAAGGTTCGAATCCCGGCTGGGGGTTCTGAAGCAGGTTTTTTCCAAAATGGTTTTCCACTCTCTCTCATCGTAAATGCAGGTACCATTACACAGAATTCAACCTTCCTAATCCATAACTCATTAGAGTAATTAATACATATGCGTATAACCTGAATAGTTAGTAAGACGATGTGCTAAAAATATAAAACTAAATATATTTCTACAGCTATCCCAATGAAAATTTGACAGAATTACTATTATTATTATTATTGTTATTATTATTAATAGCGCCGCGTCTTACTTGCCACTCGGGTTATACACACTTACACTAATGTGTAATGGTAGGGTGATTGTGAGATGAAATGGAGGACCTACAGTTTAATGTGGAATCCGAACCACGACGGAGGCCTCGTATTCCACACATTCACAAGTTGTGATTAATACACGTCTTTTCAGAGGTGAAGGAAGGGTTTGGCAATCAGATAAATCTGTGCCAGGACAGAGGATCGAACCCCGGACCCCCAACACAGAAGTCCAAAAATCGGACTGTAGATGAGACAACTTATAATAGGGCAGGTTCCAGTAACGAGTGTTTATGAATAATAAAACGCACCTTACCGGTATGTATTGCTTTCTTCCGACAAGTCTCCTCCCTTATGTCAAGTCTAACCACGCGTTTGGCCTGCCCTATCCGGTGTCTGAAGGTTGGTCCACACTTGCCCTTATCGAAACAACTCAGATCATCTCTACAGTGGTAGCAATAGGCCTACAAGCCGATTCAAAACAACGTAGAGTGCCCATAACTCTATTTTTATGCTTAGTTTCTTAGAACTGCATCTTACTACCCGTTCGCGTTGTACGAATATGTACTAGTTACGTTAATGTCTTAGGGAAGAGCAAGATTGTATATAGATGAAGTATGCCCGCATTTGCATAAAGGGAGGGTGGAAAACCATTTAGGAAAAACCACACTCGGTACACAGTACACCCAACTTGTATTTGCACCCCATTCACCCCATTATCAGCAGTTTAGTCTATTTCGAGCGTGACGCCTTAGACCAAGGATGGGTAGTCTGCGGCCTTTTCACATATTTAATCAATTATGTATCTTCGTCGTTTTAAATAATATATCTCAGACGACATGTATTTTAATCAATTAAAATAAAAAATCTCTATCTTTAAAACATAGGCCTAATGTAAGAAATTTTATTTTTTATCTAGCACCACTTCAGGTTATACGCATATGTACTAATTACGCTAGTGAAGTAGGGGTGATAAGGTTTAATTTAGAGGAAGTGTACCCACGTTTGCTTGAAAGGCGAGTGGAAATCAATTTTGAAAGAAAAAACCCAGTATATTCAACCAGGATTTGAGCTACGTTCTCCCTGTCATAAGTAATCTTTTATATTGCGAGAGTGACGTCTTAGACCACGTGACCACCAAAGCACATTTTATAAATGTATTCTATGTAAATATGTAATATTATACATATTAAATAAAAAATAATATTAAATGTATAAATGTATCATTAAATATATTTAACAAATACTATGCAGACTTATATATAAAATAATTAAATAATATTTAAACCATAAGATATTTTCATCTCTAAATGAGCGTTTTTCTAGCACCCTTTTTATTCTAAGTTAGTTTTCATACAGTGACTTTCTACCACGATTTGTTAGCGTCTACCATAAAACATCCCAACAATACCCAGCAATGTGATACTATCCGGCACCGTAGTGTAGTGGTCAGTGCATGAACCTAAGGGCCTCGAGTTTGTTTCCCGGCTGGTAACTGGCCCACACCTCCATATTCACTATCATCACATCATCTCATTGTGGAGGTACGTCCATGGGTGTATCCTGGGCAACACCATGTCCCATCAAAGTGGAGAATAGTCGACACGTAAGGCGACCGAACTAGAAATCTTGTCCCTCTCGGTCAGTAATATCATACGCCAGAGAGAAAAAAAGCTATCCTGGGGCACACAGTCCGACTTAAATAGGAAATAACAGTTTTGAAAGCTATAAAATTTACTAAAACCATTTTAATATATGTATACGCAAGGTTATATGATTTTTAGCGGTCACTTTTGATAAATAATATCAAGCAAGAACTATGAAATAATACTACCAATAAAATGAGGTGCTATCTCAATCATTGACAGACAAAAAAAATATATTGTCTAAAAGTTTGTTTCTACTAGAATCCTACTTTAGTTCTTTCACACAACTGAGGGTATTAAAGGAAAAACAATTGCAACCCCCCAAAGGATACGAGAAAGAGCTAAAATAAAACAACCTGGTTTCGGGGGCCACATGATTTATGGCGTCACCCTCGCAATAAACTAGACTGCTTATAAAAGGAAGATCGGGGTTATAATCCTGGTAGGTTGTACGGAAGTTTTTTCCTTTAATGGTTTTCAACTCTCTCCATGCAAATGTGGGTAAACTTCTTATAAATTCAACACTAATTAGCACATATATGTATACATTGAACAGGTAGTAAGACGTGGGGATAAAAAATAAAGAATTTTGAGATTAACCCGCTAAACAGTGTGTAGTGGACTAAGGGTGCATTTCCCTTGCTATTTCATTAATAAATACCCACTTCAAAATTCAAAGTATCATTTTTCCCAAATCTGAGGGCAGAGGTATGATTTACCCGCTTCAGTGACTGCATGGTCTAAGGCATCACTCTCGCAGTAGTCTAGATTGCCGTAGATGGAAAGGTCGAGGTTTGAATGGAGAATGGCAGTAGAATTTATAGGAAATCCACCCGCGTTGGTGTGGATGTAGCGGGGAAAACCAATTAGGAGAAAACATTCTCAGTTCCCCGGCAGGGCTTCAATACCGACCTCCACGTCACCCACAATGCAGTATTTTGTGTAAACTACTGGGAGTGTAGGAAACGCGAATTAAGGTCTGTTTTTTGCAGTTTTTATATCAAAACTCTTTTGGTAAAAATAAATAAAATATTGCTCCAAAAGAAACGTAATTTTATTTTATTCACATGGTGATATCAAAAGTTCTTAAATATCGGTCAAGGGTGTCCTGGAATTTAATGACAAATTTACTTGTTCATTAAAAAAGTTTAATCATCTAATGCCGTTATGCTCATGAGTCATGACTCATTGCATATATTAAAGAACTGTTGATATCAGCATGTGGAAAAAATTAAACTCTTTGTTTCTACCGAAACAATATTTTAATTATTTTTGGACAAAAAAATCTGTTGCTATAAGAAATGCAATAACAATTACCTTAACTCGAGTTTCCTACACTCACACCTTAAACCACTCTACCAACGATGTTATAATAATAATAATATTAATACTTATCACCACGTCTTATTAGCCGTTTGGGATATACGCATAAGTAGTATAAATCACCGATATTTTAAAATCAGTCACTGTATCACTTGTATCGTAAAATCACTGTTTTTCCCATCTCTAATAAGTACTAATTACGCTAATGTGTTAAGAATTGGGAAAGTTTAATATAGAGGATTTGAACCCGCATTTGCGTGAAGGGAGGGTGGAAAACAATTGAGGAAAAACCACCCCAGTTCACCCGAGTGAGATTTGAACCTCGATCTCCCCGATCTCAGCAGTCTAGTTCAACACAAATCTAGCGCGTTAGCAACTACGCCACCGAGGCGGGTAACAAGCTATAATTTGATAACTTGTTATGCTGGTGCCTAATTGTTTTCAATATTATTATTTATTCTACACATATTTCTACCTGTCCCAGCTCTACGCACTTAATTATACTAATTGAGTAGGAGCCCACCTCGGTGGCTTAGTTGGCTAACGCGCTAGTTTCGTGTTGAGATAGAATGCTGAGGACCGGGAGATCGAGGTTGTAATCTCGCTCGGGTGAACTGGGGTGGTTTTTCCTAAATGGTTTTCCACTCTCCCGCCAAGCAAAATCGGGTTCACTTCCTCTATGTTAAACCTTCCCAATTCCTAACGCATTAGAATTATTAATACTTACGCGTATATCTCCACCGGGTAGTAAGACAAAGTGCTAAGTAAAATAAAACTTATTAAGTATGAAGAAGGTAAAACTTAAAGGTACCCGAAGTTTCTAGGAGAGAGAAAAAGAAACCAAAGTGCACACAGCCGGGATACGAGCCTCAATATTCCCATCACCAGCAAGATAGACTAACTATAATTGACACTTAGTCCACGTGCCCACCGATGTGGGTTGCATGTCCGTAACCCGGATATTTCAGGAGTGATATCTGAGGATCGTTATTCGATGAAGGTAATATATTTTTCAAATACATGGTTTTGAATGTGTTATTTTTTTAATTCTCAAATCATTTTGGGTGCAACGATAAATATCGTGAACTTACCCAGTGCAAACTCACACGTCGGGCCGAAGAATACGTGCACGCAATCCCTGGCGTAAGCGTCAACGGCCCTCATCACCCCGTAGTCCGCGGAGCAGCGGTCGTCACTGTAGGAGTACGTCAGGTTGTAGTCGGGCGAGAGCACCCCAAGCCTCCTCACGTCGAACAGCGCCTGGTCGAGGGCAGGCAGCAGCTTGTTGGCGCTCACCTGGTACAGGCTAGAGTCTGAAGGGAGGATGACGGCCGCGCGGATGTTGCAGACCTGACCTTCCTCACAGACTTTGCTGCAGGCATGGTTCAGGCCCGAGTCGACGTCGGAACACGACTGTCTCTCGTTCACTACGGATGAACTTAGCGTCTCCGTCTCGTGCCTCCCTACCAACGATGAGTCGCAAAGACCAACGGACAGGGATCTACTCAAGGAGAGGATGTAAAGGAGAAGGATTGATGGGCGTCGAACCAAAGACTTCGGAAGGAGCAAAACCATCACCTTGGAGGATTCTTCCTCTCGGTTCGTTACTTGATCTCACTCCTTCCGATATTACCTACACACACGAAGAAATAAGACGCGCTGAGCGGGGCAATCACCTCGCGAGGAGATGGTTTGTTTTATGTGATCTCAGACTTTGGAGATAGAGCCTCAATTACTAGCACAGTGTCAATGACCTCAATAAGACCAAACTGATATCATTGACACTTTTCACATAAATTTTTCACATGGAATGTTGCAATATTTTCATATAATCTCGCCCTGGGCAAAGATTTGTTTTGTTTTGATCAAAATCCGTAGTGTAATAATTTGTTCAATTTCATTTTGATCTTGTGATATATCGGCGATGAATTTCAAGAGGCTCATGTGAGGCTGGTCGTGTTCTTCCACGGGTATATCAACCTGATACTACTTTCTTCCCCAACTCGAACATATCTCTAAATGATCTTATTTTCCCATTTAAATTAAAATAGCTCTTGATATTTCGTTAAGTTGAGTATTACAAGCTACCGCGTGATCGATATTTACTCTTCGTTGTGTCATTGTTTGTTCTTCATCAAGTTATTGTTTATACCAGTTTCATTTGATCTGGTCCCTCCGATGGGAACAGCGTGGAATCTGCATTCCATACGTCGTGATTCTAATCTGCCGTATGTCTGACGCGATGCCGCGCGTAAACAGCGCACAGCGACACTATGCATTTTAAACTTTTGATTGATATCGAACACCTTTCATTTAGTCGACAGGTGTCTCTATAAATAATCTTCTTATCTTTCAAACCAAGTGTCGTAATATATAATTCAAACTGATAGTTATTTCCTTGTATTGATGATTTAGCTTGAGAAAAATGAATAAACCCAAATATCGAACCAACTACTTTATCACATGAAAATATGTTTTTAAAACTATTTTCTCCAAAGATTCATAAACAATTCTGAGTTTAGTTTAAATGTTCACACCAACATCACTATTTTTCACCGCTGTTTTTGTATACAGCTGAAACAATAAACATAGCTTCAATTTTATCCGATTGTAAGCGGTGTTAATAATAATCAATAACTACTTTTATTTATAACCATGTTAGTCTTTTAAGTTCAGCGATCGTTTACGTTGAGCATTAACTTGATTTATAAACATAGTTCTAATTATAAAACTAAAAAAGCAAGTCTTGGATCCAGTGATTTCATTGGTAAAAAAATATCGGGATGCTTAAAATAATGTAGAGCTATTCTCAATTTAAATAAGAGTGCACAAATGTATAGATAATAATTTACTTTGTTATTCCCAACTTTCAAGCACAATAAATTGTCTCCTTGCGTTCACTTTGTGATATCCTGGTTATCTTTGTTTAAAGATAAAATTGTGATAAAGAGATATTTTTAAAATAACACTTTACGATGTGTCTACTACTCTTAGAAAGATCCTATTTAATCCACGACGTTTAATATTTGCTCTATTATTTGGCAAAGGTATTTGAAAAAAATAATGTTAATGTTACATTATGAAGTAATATATTTATTAAATAAAGGTAACTATTTAATTATAGAGTACATGTGCAGTTAATGTTATGTTTATGCATACTAAAGAAATACTAATTTGTATTAATATAATATATTATTTTGCTAGCTTTGTATTTTGGCACATTACCAAGTGAAAAAGTTTGCAAAATTATTTGTACTTGCAATCTTGGAACGAAATGTTTTTTTCTTTTAATATAGAATCAAATAAATTATATTATTTTTAGACAACTTTTCAAATTTGAACAGCTACCAACGAACACTATTTTTAGACTTTCTTGATTACACATATTATTCATGATTCTTGTTTATGAAAATTAAAAAAAAAAGAGGAGNTGTTTATGAAAATTAAAAAAAAAAGAGGAGGGAGTTTTGTTTGACAGCTGTGTTTACATACAGAACACACACACGCGCACGCACACACGATTGTACGGCTGATCACACGGGAAGTCACGTACGCGAGGGCCCGTCAATGTCATCAAAGAGTTCCCGGTTTGAGTCTTACTCGCGGTTCGAGGGTGATAGAGGAGAAAAGTTCTAAGTGTACAAGATGTTCGCACCACCCACCACGCGGCGATACTGAGAAGATCTCGCGGAACGCTATCTGTTGCCAGATAAGAGACGCGGTGCGGTGGGCGCTAATAGGTGCGCGCGTCTCACTCTCTCTACCGGTGGGCGGCGCCTTTATCACCCATTACACACCCGTAGACACAAAATAACGGGAGGTGGTGGGTCAGGTCATGTTAGGGATCACTTGTCTGGTATCAAAATAAGGGCAGTAAACAGAAAATGTGTATTTGTAAAGTGAGTGGCCTAGCAGCTGCACTACCTGCAATGATATGATAACGTTACCCCCCAACCAGCCAAAAATATATTTATTTAATTTAGTTAGCACCGCGTCTTACTACCCATTCGGGCTATACGCTTAGGTACTAATTAAGCTAATGGGTTAGGAATTGGGAAGGTTGAATAAAGAGGAAGTGAGCCCGCATTTTCTTGGAGGGAGAGTGGAAAACCATTTAGGAAAAAACCACCCCAGTTGAGAGATTCGAACCTTAGTTCCCCCGTCCTCAGCAGTCTACATCAACACGAAACTAGTGCATTAGCCAACTTCGCCACAAAACCGGGTCCCCCAAAAAAGATTGCAAATATTTTTTACATATTAAATCCCTTTTGAAGCATTTTTTAAATCACCTAACATAGTAGTTAATAAAAATATTACAAACAAAAAATATGAATAAAAATAAAATAGGAATGTAGGTTTTATGAATTTTAAAAGACCCCAATTCCCTAGGAGCTAAGTAAATTATGGAGGGATACGATTTTTTAATTTTTGTGTATGATATTTTTTACTGCGTACTACTGCCCATCCATATTGTCCACTTATTTATACATCAGGGGTAGGAATGAGGAGGGCAGAATTTTAAGGAAATGTAACCATCTTTTTTTGGAGCAGGAAAGCACTTAGTAAAAATAAAACACGCTCAGTAAACCCCCCTGGGATTCAAACACCAACCTCCCTGCAAACTAAACTAGATGAGCTTGATGTTAAATCTATCTTCTGGCCGAGGAGGATCAAAATATATATTTATTAATACTTTGAATTTGGGGAAGAAGGGCTTTGAGACCCCAAAATGCTCCCTCCCTCCCTCCCATTCCCTCCCCCTCCCCCATTCGTCCTCAGTGTGAGCCTGAATTAATAGGTATACGTACAGTACATATAGTCGGTCCTATTCCAAGTTTTTCTTCTCTACGGCTACGATAAGGACAAACTCAAAGTATTAAGATGGAAAATTACTTTCTTACATCAACTTTTCACTTTAGAGTTGAACATTTTCTCTATATTTTATTTAAATAGAATTAAAAGAAATATATGTTGGGCTAAATCTTCGCTTTTTTTGAGTATGGTAACTTTTCTCATCTCCGCGTATTACTACCTGTTTAGAATATACGTATATATGTTAATTACTCTAATGGGTTAGGGATGAGGTAGGAAGCTTTTTGTTGATAAAATTCCCGCATATTCGTGGAAGGAGAGTGGGAAACCATTTATAAAAAACACCATGAGTAGACCTGACCAAAATTCGAACCCCGATCTTCCCAACATCCGCAGGCCAGTTAAACAAGAGATTAATGCCTTAAACAATTCAGCCACTGAAGCAGGTGTCTAGTACATCTATTCTTGACAGTGCAAGTGATGAATTAAGTCCGCGTGATCCAACTGGCCGCTCGTGGGCCAAATGTAGCCGCGATCACTGAAAATGTGTTCACATTATCCTGGAGGAAAATTAAAGCTAACCCCGGGATGTCAAATGTGAAATAGCTAATGATCCAAGAAAAACTTATTTAAAAAAAAAAGCCATTATTGTATTTTACTACAATTTTTTTATTAAAATTATGTATAAGTAAATATTTATAGTAGTGAGTAAGTGTGTGTGCGTAGACTACATATTTCATCATTATTTAGAGGGTAGTCATATTCTTCTGGCAATAAAATTTGAAATATTTTACCAACCAAAAATATAATTTTAGTTAAGTGTTGTTTGTATGCCTCTATTAGGTTAATGAGATTACCAAATATATATATTTGGCCCACGGTGAAAACCGATAATCAGATTTGGCCCTTGGGGTGAAAAATGTTGGACCACCATGAATTAAGTAATAAGTAATTTCAAAAGTTGACTTTTAAGTCAATTAAGTAGACCTAATAAAAGGATTAACAAAAACATTACGTCGATTTACACGTTCCAAAAACCACTGTTGACATAGAGATTATAAATCTAAGATATCGTGTAATGAATAGTATTCTCAAGGTCACCAGAACCAGTGCTGACGCGGCCAAACTCGCGATGGAATGACTTGCTCGCGATACGGAGGTCAATGTTTGAATCTCTACCGGGTGCATTTGGGGTGATTTCCTTATGTGACTTATAATGGTTTTCCAAGTCCAACTCCACGCCAATATGAATTTAATTTTTCTAAGAGATTTTTACTATCCTCATTTATTAGCTTAAGATATAAATAAATATCCCTTGTTGTCACCGAATGGAGAATTAGATTAAGATATAAATATCCCTTGTTGTCACCAAGTGGTGAATTTAATTAAATTTAGAAATCTGAAAAGGAAGTGTTATAGGTCTTAACATCAGCTATGTGTTAATTTATTTCTTAACATATTCAAACATACAGATATAAAATATTAATAATTTATTAATTACATTACTATAATAAAACAATCTCTCCAACTTACACATATGTAGGCCTATAACTAAATTAATAGTTTACAAACCACAGGATTAAATCATATATTAATAATATGTAGCAATCTGTTTTTTTTTTTGTATGGTTAGGGGAGAGTCGTATAGTATCGGACAGCGGCTAGTATCGGACAGATCATGTTTCAATAAACTACTGTTAGCTAGAGAATCCTCTCAGATATAATATTGCTCCTCTTGCTTGCAGCCAAAGACAACAGTTAGTTGAAGGCGCGCCCTTGAGCCGTACGGTTTCCACGAGTGTTTGTGTAATTTATGCGCTTTGTTTCTTTGTTCCAACTACATTTTCAAGACTTCTCATTCTTACAGGGTAATTACAATTAGTTTGTTTATTGGATATAAGGTAAAGGGTAAACTCATGAATAAGTTATAATATTGATTTGCTCAACAAAGAAAATATTATTGTAATGACTACCATTATTTTATTGCCATACAGATCGGCTAGTATCGGACAAGTTGTTTTCGTCCAGTACCGGACAAACTGAGGGATGCCACAAATTTTTTATCAACATTAACAACAAATAAAGCTCAAATAAACACTCAATTTAAGGTTAGATAAGATTACTCAGATTAGGTTTATATATATATATATACCTAATACTAAATTATATATATTATATATATTTATTTATTTTGTCTTCATAGAACATTTTCTTTCAGGTAACCTATTCTGGAATTTTACACTATGCCTAAATCAAAGAAAAAGGAAAAAGAATGCTTACGTGGGAAGTGGCAAGAAGAGAATATGAAAATAGCTGTAGAGAAGGTTTTAAGTAACGCTATGACAGTGAGACAAATACATACGCTGGTCCTAAAAGTTCCTTAGGAGACAGAGTAGCAAAGTTAAAATTAGGAAATGAAGTAAAAATAGTTCCTAACCGGAAAACAAATTGTGATGTAGTTGGATTAGTAAGCTATGCTTTTACCAAAATTTGCCGAATGGATATAGATAAAAAAAAGGGTTTGAATGTACAGGTATACATCCATATAATCCAAACATATTCACAGATTTGGACTATTTGCCATCGTAAGGACTAGATATTCCCGACTCTGTCTAGAAAGACATAGAGCTATTGAAAAATGATCCAGGAAATCTACAATCAATATCCCCTAAGACTCCACTCACATCAAATTATGGACACGAAAATTTACAACCAACATTTGAATCTCCAAGAGCCTCAACTTCTGTATCTCCACAACCTCCATTTCCAGAGTTATTTACTTCCATGACTTCACAACAATCAACTTCAACCGCACAAACTTCAACATCAAAGACTTCACAGTCATCAACTCCTTCAACTGGATTTTTCCACACCATAATCACACAAGTGTCACCAGTGCCTGTCGCTGCAGAACGTAGGTTAAATGTTAGAATAAGACGTGGTTCTAAGAGCGAAATACTAACATCAAGTCCTTATAAAGTTCAGTTAGAAGAAAAACAATTCACGAAAATGGAAAAAAAAAACTATGTTGGAAGTCACGATAAAAAAAACTACATCAAAATAACAGAAAAGTTAACAAAACTTCGGCACAACTTATGAACGAAGAAGTTGAAAATAAAACCGACTGCACAATAT
>CABEEJ010002770.1:20000-28258 GCA_901482245.1 Timema douglasi
CATGAGTGTATTTTTCATAGCCACCGGTAGAGCGCAGTAATGTCATTGTTATTTTTAGCGGGAAAAAAATCACAAATTAGGTTCTACAGCACCATAATGGCTAGTTGCGTATGAGCCTGCTAGTTGGGAGGGTTGATTTTGAGTGTAAAGTGACATAATTGCTACTTTCGCCGTTAGAACAGAAAACTTTAACTGTGTCTCTAGAAGAATAGTGGCGTAGGTGTGTTTCTCTGTCGTTATTCTACTTAAATGTGTTGTATGCTGTTGCTCTTTTCCCGACTTGAATGACGTCTAGAAGAACAATGACAAAAATGTATTGTATGCTGTTATTCTTCTTTTATTTTTTATAATAGCGTAGGCGTAAATGTTATTTTCGTTATTTTTGTTCAAATCTTTTGTTCAGGCAGAAAACACATGTAATTGTTTTGATTGTTCTTTGTTGAATTCCGAATAATTTTCTCCATCTAAAGCAGGTTATTTTTGTTTTCAGTAATACATATGACTTGTTCGTGTAAAAATGATGAATCGAGCTACAAAGTTCATTGAACTAGCTCTCAGAAGAAGATGAAAAAGCCACAGCTAAAAATGGACCGCCTGTTAATGTGAGAATGGTTCATGCTTCACCAGGCGGTGTGAACTACACTAATAAGGCTGACGAAAATCTCTATGATATTAGTAGTAAGGACATGTCCTTTTGCAATTCTACCTAACTAGTTAATAGTTTTATCTTTTGGAGGTATGTATGAACTTGCTTTCTTTTATCTTTCATTCTTCATTGAGATGTATTACTATTCTGCATTACTCTACTAAAAGTAGGCCTAGTTTTTCCCACTTAGTTAGGACTCATGATTATTAATCAAACAATTATTTTCAGATGAAATGGAGGCTATTGCCAGTAGGCCTTCCATTGAACTGACAGAGTCAGAAGCTGATGGCCCAATGGGTGGCTACTTTACAAGATGATCGTATACTGATTAGGAAATGGATGTGAGCTATAATAAGAAACCTGGGGGAAATTTGAGTACCGGTAACACTAACAATATGGATCAATTCTTGTCAAATACTTGTAAACCTCTAGTCAGCTTTCCTTTTGAATGTGACTAGGTTCTATGTAAAAATATCCTCTTTATTTCACCTAGAATAGGTTTGACTTTAAATTTCTGCCATACCTAAGGAAGTTTTATGGTTTTGGAGAAACTATTCATTCTGGCCAATGGTACAGATAGTCGACTTTGGGCCGGAACAAAATTGTGCGCATTTATATTTATCCATTTTGTGCCTTTTGTTGTCCAAGGATTAGTGTACAGTGACTTTGTGGATTTGAAATTATTGGCAGGGGAGTTTTCATTCAAGTTCATTAAAAACCTGGGTGGTGACCCAAACAAAATGTCGGAACTTAAAATGATCTGCTTCGTTAAAGACAGACTCGTACAAACAATCTACAGTCAGCAGGATTGGAAATAAGTAAAAATTAGACCTATGTTGTCATCAGAAGCAAAATCAGTGAAATCAATAAAAAATAAAGCCAGCATACAAATATAAAATTCCAATTGTGGACAACAAAGGGAAAGATCTGTTGGGCTTACTTGAAAGGAACATCATTCCAAAATATTTTGCACCTTTCTTCATTGACTTGTTCGAAAAAATGTAGGATAAACGAAGTTGATCGTTTGTCGGAATAGACCCTTCCATTATTCAATATTACTATTTTCAGTTTGTGTGTTTTAATTTAGATTATTATGCCAATGCACGTTGATACAATTAAAATATTGCCATCTATTCTTCTGTACATTGATTGTCATTACCTAAAAAGAAATAAAAAAGTTTATTTTGTTCTTCAGTGGGTGCAATATTTTAGGTTGTAAAATCTTTACTAAAAATAGTGTTTGAAAACTGTAAAAGGCTGGAAAGATATATGTAAAATGAATAAGGAGGAGAATAAGGTTATAATCTTCTCGACTCAGGCTCGAACGTGTCTTTTCTCTACGCTGGGGGGTAGAGCAGGAAAGATGGTGCTTAGAGAATTGTAATATTCTTACGTAAATGTTTTAAAGTGTTAATTAGGATTTGGTTTATGATTGTAATTGTTCACTAAGGATTGATTTCTTGTGAAAGAAAGCTGCTTGAGAATAAACAACTTGTATAGGGTTTTAATAATAATTAAATGTATCTTCAATATTCAATTTCATAAATTTAATAATTTGAACACATAGCTTTGCAATTTGTAAATGACCATATCTAAGTTTTAACATATATTTAATCTTACAAAGATAGTCAAGGTACTCACTTTTTACTCATTAATATTATCAAATTATATGTATCTCATGAATACTAATTTTATTCTGCCATTTTTAATAATAATGTTAAGTTCATCTTTATAACATAATGTATTTATAATAAAACTACATTGCAAACTTCCATTTTTCAATTCGGCTACTAGTTTATATATTTTTATTTTTATGTAAAATATATAAATAACCTCTTGTGTTTGTATTTTCAGTTTTAAATCCTTGTTAAGAGTCAACACATTAATATAGCAAAATATTATATTAAAATTAAATAATAATAAATTATACTTTGAACCACGATTCTTACTGCCTATTCGGGCTTACAGAAACTTATGTTAACATATGAGGACATAGATCAAATAGTACTAATTTTGAAGGAATGCATTAGTATTCATTGTCAAGTTGGTGGAAAAATGTAGTGAGAAAATAATTGAACAAACCTAATTTTTAATACCTTTGTATGTATTTATTTACTATCAAGTCAACCAAAATTTATTCTTACGTGAGAGATACCAAAATAAAAAATAAAATTGAGCATTAATTATGAACTGCAAAACAAAAGTATATTTGAAAAGTTTTTAAAATAAACTTTTGTGTGTTATTTTCCTTTAAATATATATATATTTGAAAATATTAAATGCTAAAAGAGTATATTAAATAGGCCTAAAACTTATATTTTTATTTTGATAGCTCTGAGCCAAAAATGTATTGTTTGCAAAATTTAACTTAGAGCATCTCAAAGTACTAGCAGCTGATAATTTGAAAATAGAGTATTAATTTAGAAATGTGAAATGTCTACACTTAGAATATATCAAAGTACTAGCAACTGATAATTTGAAAACCAAAGTCACGGTATTATTATTATTATTATTATTATTATTATTATTATTATTATTATTATTAGCACCGCGTCTTACTACCCGTTCGGGTTATACGCACTTACGCTAATATGTAATGGTAGGGTGATTGTGAGATGAAATGGAGGACCTACAGTTTAACGTGGAATCCAAACCACGGTGGAGGCCTGGCATTCCCCACATTCACAATATGTCTTGTCAGAGGTGAAGGAAGGGTTTGGTAATCAGATAAATCTGTGCCGGGACCGAGGATTGAACCGTCACGGTATTAATTTCGAAATATGAAATTTCTATAGGCTTACATGAAAAATTGTAGATATTTTTGTTTAGTATATTTGTTTGTTTTGAGTAGATTAGAGCCTTAGAGAATTTATCAAGTTTATGAAAATAACATTAACAATATGCAAGTTAAATACTATCACATCTTTTTAACGCTTTGTAAAAGAATGTGTTTATTTAGGAATTTAAAAATAAACTATATTGATATTGATAGTTTTACAATATTTCACTTGACTAAAATATGACTTTATAAGATTAAAGCCTCTTTATTTATTTCAAAATTTAAATATGGTCTAACGACTATTAAATTAAGTGTGAAGGGACATTTGTTGAAAATATTAATAGTGGTGTGTTATTGTGATTTGTGTTGGTTGTTACACGGACAAAGGGTTCAAACTCATCTTATTTTTTAGTTTTCCGGTAGCGAAAAGGCTGATGAATTAATTTCGTTTTATCAAAATGCTACTTTCTTCATCTCTACTCTCAATCTAGTAATTCAACTCAGCGACAAGGACTTCCACAAGTTTCTTTCCGCTAAATAAAATGGCTGTAACCTCTAAATGCCCATACATTTTTTATTACTTACTGTATATATTTTTTCACTGTAAGCATTATTTTAAACAATTTTTAATATTCACTCATCATCAAAACTATTATAAAATATTAATAATAACCACGCTGCCCTTTAGTGTAAAATGTTTGTAATGTAAACTTATCTCTTACCATAATATAATTTTCAAGCGTGTATCAGACCATAAAGTTGCAAGACTTAGACTTAGAGATTTAGAAGGAATTAATACTACGGTCTAATATATTATTATACTGGTTTAGCTACTATTTATTTCAAGTGAACAGATGGTAGTAAAATAGTGGACTAGGTTGATTATGTGTGCTTGACTCATGTTCGCTTGAGTAATTATGTGTTAAGCGATTGTTTAGGAGTATTATTATAAAACAAAATCTTCAGTAATAGTTTCTGATTATTGTTAGTAATTTTGACTTCAGAAGTGAAAAAAACTTATTTAGTGCATTTTATCAGACAGTTCAACCGTTGCAAAAAAAATGTGAACTTGCAAGCCTCGATGTTTGAACTAGTTTAGGGGAGGCCTTGCAAAATATAAATATTAATTTTCTTCTCGTCACCAGCATCTTAGGCCCGTGAAGGGTAGGATATTTTTGTGGCACAAATTCAGCACTAAATATTGGCATAGGTTTCAGAATGTGTGCCGTTATGGGTGCTTCCAGCAGCACCCACTGTTTTTTGGTGTTTTCACAGAAACTATGGTTGCACAAATTATGGGGATAGTATATTCTTGTGGCACAAATTAAGCACTATATATTGAAATAGTTTTCAGAATTTGTGCCGTTACGGGTGCTGCTACGTGAAGTTGGCAGCACCCACAGTTTTTTGAAGTTTCCACAAAAACTATGGCAGCACAAGCTATGGAGATAGGATATTCTTGTGGCACAAATTCAGCACTAAATATTGGCATAGGTTTCATAATTTGTGCTGTTAGTGGTGCTGCCAACTTCACGGACCTCAGCATCTTAAAAGCTATGGTACGCTCTTTTGTGGTAGAGATCAATTAAATGCTTGATCAGGAAACTTATAACTTGTATGTGAGATTGTTACAGCTGAAGAGGATCTGGAACAATATCAAAGGCATGAAAATAAAAGAGATTGTTTTATTACCTTGGATCCTACTTTAATTGTGAATCTTATACCAGTGGTGTCGTGTGGAACTGCATTTCATCGTACACTGCAAATAATGCACTCGTAAAAACACCATGCAGAGTAAAAATATTCCTTGTAGTGATAACACTGTGACTTACAAACATAATAGTTTACCATCATCAGAAGTTTACTCTATTGGGATTTAAGACGTACATTTTTTAAATGGAGCAATCTTTTGAATAGTTGTACTATCACATAGTGAAAGTGTTGAATTATCTATATATTGAAAATCAACATATTTGAAAAAAAACAGTGATTACGGTCTGCTATAATAAAAATTCACATTTAAGGTTTTATTATTACTATCACAAATATGACTATTGTAATGTCATTCCACACACACATAAATCCACCTGTGTCTTTTAAAATATCATGTATTGACCGATATACTTTTATTAAATTTTTAATACCATGTATGTAACAATAGTAATAACACGCTTGGAAGTAAAGTATCTGGGTGACCTGGCGGTCTAGGGGTAAGGTGTCAGACTTCTATGCTGGCGGCCGGGGTTCAATCCTCGGTCCCGGCAAAGATTTATCTGATTACCAAACCCTTCCTTCACCTCTGACAAGACATCTTGTGAATGTGAGGAATGCCAGGTCTCCACCGTGGTTCGGATTCCACGTTAGACTGTAGGTCCTCCATTTCATCTCACAATCACCCTACCATTACACAGCGTAAGTGCGTATAACCCGAACGGGTAGTAAGACGCGGTGCTATTAATAATAGTAAAGTATCTGACTATTTATCTATGTAAGAATCCACCACCCAGAGTGGAATCCGGCCTCACCCACTGTAATACTCCAGTTCTTGCGGTCACCTACTGTCTTCTACGGATCGTCGATCCCGAGTTATTTAAGGTCTTCTTCCCCAAGGTCCACCTATCTCCTTCGGTGTCTGCCCACTGGGTGTGGTCCTTCCATGTTCCTCTCATGAATGTTCTTGTATATCTGATGGTTTAAAAAATCAATGAAACCTTTAAAATATATTCATACGCCAAGGCATGTGCTCTGTAGCTGTCACTTTTGTTAGATAGTATCAATAAATATTAATAAAATAATAAAATTTTAACATGGATGATCTAAAAAAAATATGTGTTTGTATTTTCTAAAACTGCCCTTCCTGCCCTATATGCCTAGGATTTTGTTGGGAAGAAAGGTAAATTTGGATAATATTTTACAATAGTACTAGTATTTATTAGCATAGGCCCAAGGTACAGCTGCATATAACATGACTTATCGTATGAAAAAATAAGTAGCTTTTATATCAGGCCTGCGTCTATAGTAGCCCCAAGGCTTCTTTGGTGTTTACTGACAGCTCACAGCTGACAACTGATGGCTTTAAAAAGTTACCAGACAAAATGATGTATCCCTACGCCAAACCATATGATCTGCAAACACATGTGTTTAGCAGCTGTCCCTTCTGACTGTCAAAATTTAGGTATTTTGACTGTCAGCTGTGAGTCAGAACCAAAGAAGCCACGGGTCTACTCTACTTCCAACAAGATTCCTACCTACAGATGGATAGGGCTGTTGGGGTACCTGGAGATGATTTAGTTCGGGCCAACGTAACTACCATATAAAGCTAGCCTTCCACTTATAAATGATTGTTTACATTAACTTTTCAAGCGAAAGTTCGAGTGGGTAAGTCTGAGGGTACCTAGAATCATTATTTGTAAATTGTAATGATATATGATGGCATTAAATGTAAAACTGCCCCGTTTGTGGTTTCTTGGTGTTGTTTGTAAACAATTTCTTAAGCCAAACGTCAAAGCAGTTATTTGGTTAATACTTACTGCTACTAGCTTTGTAATTTACACAAGTATTGGATTCAGAACCATTTTTCATTCTTTCAATAATATAAGTCCAAATATTGTATAAAATTAAAAAAGTATTTTTGATTGTGTGAGGGGTGACCTGGCGGTCTAGGGGTAAGCTGTCAGACTTCTATGCTGTGGGTCCGGGGCTCAATCCTCGGTCCCGGCAAAGATTTATCTGATTACCGAACCCTTCCTTCACCTCTGACAAGACATCTTGTGAATGTGGGGAATGCATAGCGTAAGTGCGTATAACCCGAACGGGTAGTAAGACGCGGTGCTAATAATAATAATAATAATAATAATAATAATAATAATAAGATTATGTGAGTAGAAAGTAGAAACTGATGTTTATAGTGGACTAAATAGTGACGTAATCATCGGAAATGTAGCTTAAATGTCCTATTTACTAATAATAAAAATATAAATACATCGACTCACCACTTCAGCTAACACTGAAACTTAGCTTCCGTGGTATTCATGAATTTGTGTTAAGCGCCATCATATTTGTAGTCCCGGACAGCTTGAAACCAGCCAGTCCACCCCATCCTGTTGTGTCTGGTCCAAGTAGGGATACAAACTAAATAAAATAAAATCTTAGCTCCCTAACCTTATCTACTCTAGGACAAATGTGTGTGCATTCCCATCGTCATAAACTCCCTCCCACTCTCTTCAAAAGCTCCGTTTTTTTAAGTCTTATAAATTAGATGTCCCAGAACCTCTTAAAGTGATTGTCTCGCCCTTAAGGAGGTGAGAGGATCAAGACAACTGGGTCACCACTCCCCATGTTTATTGCTTTGAAGAAGACGCCTGCAAGTTTATTGAACAAATGCTATTCGTTAGCGATGATTTGCGCCATTCCTTCAGTGTTTAGCGTTTTACTACCTGACTGGGTTATCCGCATACTTAAAATTATGGGCTAAGGATGACGAAGGTATAATTTAAAAGAAGTGTACTTGCATTTTTTGTTGAGGAATATTGAGAGTAAATTAAAGAAAGTAACACCTAATGCCTCGGCCTCCCCGTCATAGGAAGAACAAGCAGGACAGAATTAACATTCTTGTCCGCGCACCCACTGGTATCGGAGACATGCGTCACTTCATACATTTATAACATAATATATGTAGGCCTGTATTTTAAAGTTGAATATGTTCTTTGTTAATCTCAATTTTACGATAAGTAAATATATTTCACTTCGAAGTGGCATATTTAGTTGTAGTAGTCTTCTTGTCCAGAGGTATATCCAAAAAATTATGTCACGAAGGGGTGTAGGGAGGGGGGG
>CABEEJ010002770.1:36044-60807 GCA_901482245.1 Timema douglasi
GTGGAACCCCCCCCCCCCCCAGTTCACCCGACCGAGATTCGAACCTCGATCTCCCCGTCCTCAGCCAGTCGAGCTCAACAAGACAAGCGCGTTAGCCAACTACGCCACCGAGGCGTGTATTTCTACTATCGTCGTATGTTTTGTACAAGCAGGTTTGAAATACTCGTTACATCTCTTTGTTGGAATCTGTTGACGTTGCTCAAGCAGCGCATCGTGTGGCCCTCCAAATAACTTTATTAAATCTAGAACACTAGAACAGACAGACACAAGTGTGTATCTCAAATAGGTAGTAGGACATGGTGTTAAAAAAATATGGCAGACACAACATCCATCCCCAGGTCTTTAATTCATCACTGTGGAAGGGGAAGCACGCATTCCACCAAATGATAATTTTTTCGACTACGTAACAGCTAGCTTAGTAGGCAGACAGACATGTTACCACCTGAGCTAAGGCGTCGGACATTATTATTGTTAACTACCCATGTCTCAATGCAGTTTACCGAGGTGCACATTCATATAATTCTAAACCTACCCACTTTACTGGCCGCATGGTCTAAGGCGCTACTCTCGCAGTAGATTAGATTGCCGATGACGGGGAGATCAAGGTTTGAATCTCCATTGGATCTACATTTTTAGTAAGTGGTTTCCCACCCTCCCTCCACACAAATTTGGGTTATAATTATAGAAATATATCCTTCCTTATCCCTAATACATTAGTGTAATTAGTACATAAGTGTATAACCTGAACGGCTAGTAAGACGCGTTGCTAAAAAAATAAAAATTCAGCACGGACATTATTTTTCTAGAACAACGGACTGCTATACGTTCTGGCTACTAACTACGCTAATACTACGCTAATGTGTTAGGGGCGAGGAAGGTTGGAGTTAGAAAAAGTGTATTGACATTTATGTGGAGAGAGAGAGTGGAAAACCATTTAGAAAAAAACTCCCTCAGAACACCCGACAGGGATTTGAGCCTTGACTTTCTCACCATCAGCAGTCTTATCCGTTGTGATAGTCACGCCTTAAGACCATTCGGCCACCGAAGTGAGTAGAAATTACTTCTGGTAGTGTTTTAATTGTGAAATTGTAAATGTCTCCAACCAAAGTGCCTCCCACGACTATTTAAACGCTATTGTAAATAGAAACCACGTGTGTCTATTTTATCAATTATTATATGTGGATATCAGGTAATGTTAATGTAATTTTTTTGGTCTTTGTAATCTTAAATATAAAATTCCTTACTAATATTTACTATTATTTTTAACTCATTTGAGAAAAAAAAGCTATGTTTAATGCCTTGCAAGTTAAAAATAATTGATTCATTGATGAAAAGTTTGACACAGCTTAAACCTAATCATACCTGGCCAAACATAGCACCTACAAATATCTACAATCCAATTAAAAATGGAAGAAACTTTTCGACAGTTATTAAAATTTATTAAAACGATTTTTTTTTTTAATTTATACGTCAAGTCAAGTTATCTTCAGCGGTTACTTTTCATAGATAATATATCAATACATAAAAGCCAAAACTGAAAAAAAAAAGTAAAACAATATCAATGCTAGCCACAAAAGTAAAATTTGTGTTTTCTAAAAGTTTATTTTTACCCCAATATATTCTTATGACTCCCAGACCTATCATTTCAAGCTCTTTTCCCGGTTACGTTCAGGTGTGCCGATATTTTAATTTTATAGGTAGTTTACCACTCTCCCTCCACCCGAATGTTGATACATTTTAAAAGTGCTAACTCCCTTATCCCAACATAAATATGTGTGTAGCCTTGACGGATCGTAAGACTATGTGCGCAAAATATAAAACAAAAACACATTCATATAAGACATATACATAGACATATAATATCATGATGTGTGTGTCTTACCAGACCCTCCAGATGACCCACAAAGTCGAAAATTGGCACGTTTTTTCAAAACATGTACACTTTGGCTACACACTTACAACTGCCTCAGACGCAACTGATACAAATGGTTCAAATTGAAAGTGAAAGTGAAATTTAATGCCAAATTTGATAAATATTTTCGTCTGAAGACAGAGAAGAAACGGTGTGCTGGGGAAAGAAGCGAAGGGAGGTGGGTGTTGGATGGCATCAAATATTGTGTCAACGATTCAATCAAAAAACAGAATGGTCGCAATGATAAGCCGGAAAATATCAGGTAAAAAACCAGCACACGAGTCATAAGAAAGGACTGTTTTACGGTGAAAGATGGCAAACTCACGTTCGCCATACTTTCATGGTCAATTAACCATTTGTGACGATTGGCGACAGGGTTGCCGGATTGTCAATTTTGGTTGTTTTTTATTATTTAAAAATGCAATTTAGTTCACTCTTACTTTATCCACTCTTACGTAAGAACTGACAGATGTATACTCTTTTTTTTGACAAACAAGCTCAATATTCCATGCGCTTACCAATTGAAGGTTAGGTCTTGTTAGGTCAGTTAATATTATAATCAACTTATGGTAGACAGGCCTAAGATCTATTGAAAGCACAATACTTCTTGTATCCACTATGGTGCTGTTAGAAATTGTCATTCTTTGAAGTAATAAAGTTAAAGGTACATTGTGGTCTTTTGGAACTAGTTTTTAAACAAACTACCGACAAAAGCCGCTACATTATGAAATACGCTCCAAATATATCAACGAGGATCAGACTTTATCTCCATCTCAACCAGTGTGCCACACCGACCGTATATATTTACAGAAATAATCTTGAAAGATCACTGAACGTTGCTATACAATATAATTTATCATGTTAAGCAAATTATATATCAACAAAGAAAAAGGTTTGAACCTGCGCCAAACAACAACAATATTGATTTCCATCGTATACAGAAATCATATTTTTATGTTGAGCCATTTTCCTCGCGTACTTACTCTACTTGTGAACTGGACTACACATTTACATGAAGTCATAACGTGGTCTAAGGTGCCAATCTTTGATGTTAGTGCTTTGCGGGTGCGAGGAGGTTGAAGGTATAATTTTGTTTGGGTGCAATGGGATTTTTTTTTTCACGTGGGACTTATTGCTGTAGTTTTTCCATTCTCTTACCAGGCTAATGCGAGTGCTACCTCCACGTACATCTAAGATAAAGTTGTTAAAACCCACAGGGGTATATAGACTAATTTAAAAAATGAAAGATATAAACAACTCCTTTATTTTTGAATAGTTTCATTTGCTTCATTTGCTTAGAACAAAATATCCTTTTTTTTTTTTTCAATTATTAAGTTTAATTCAATAGTTCTTAACATATTAATTTAAGATGTGGAACAGTTTGGGAGGCTGTTTTTAGGAAGTGTACAATCATTCGCATGGAAAGAGGATGTCAAAATCAGAGTGATAAATCATGAGTAAACCTACTCCCAGTTCCCCTCGCCAAGATTCAAACTTTGCACTGGCCGTGGATGTAAAATTTCTCGCCTATCACGAAGGAGTAAGCGTTGTAGAATCCTAAAGTCCAACTATAGCATATTTTTGAACGAGTATGTAGTATTTTAAGGTTGATCTAGAAACGTTTCCACCCAAGACTTATGCGACAAGGTGACCCAAGGTGACGTCCCATGAAGTAGCCATTAGAATTGTAACATTACGTGGTATAATGTTACAAATGGACCCCGCCCAATACTAACGTAAATAGATGTATCGCATCAAAGCATACTACCCGCTCCAATATAAGTTCAACTCCATTAGGATCCCTACAATAGTATGTTTCTCTGTTGTAGTTCTTGTAGGATAAGAAGAATTAATAAATACGAGGCGGCACAATATATTTCATTACTCGATCCAATTCTAAGTATTAATTTGTTCATGTACTTACAATACTAATCTGCTCACAATAGAATCCTGCAAGGCTGGCCGGCACCTGGAATCCTATACTGGCGAGTGGGTCAAGGGAGATCCAGTGGGTCAACAAGCGTCCCGGCACTCCGACTATACTAGCGTGAAATGAGCCAAGAACTATCAACTTCAACTAGACGACAATTATGTTTCCGACCTCTGACGGATGCTAGAGGACCTTCCTTCAAAACATCGGCTGATTGGAGATATTCACGGATATTCCGATGGAGCGAGTGGAATCAACAATGGTCTACGTGTCTGTTTCAAGGCATCGTTGACGTCATCATGTGTGTATTTTTTGTACTCCCACCTTCCTTTCCAGAACAACGAAATCGCTATATAATGGCTGTGCAAGCTTGCCATACTTGACTATTCTACGATCAACGATCGACGACAGACCATTGTCATGGACCTAGACATTGGCTGGAGAAATACTTGTAAAATGTATCAAAATCGTCGCTTAGACGAGTGGAGTTATTAACTCTAACTTCTTGATCAACTATAGACTTTTTGCATATAATATTCAGTTTCAAAATCTAACGTATTTATAATTTAATCGTCAAATTATTTTAAATACCCTATCTTTAAATGTCGCCGCTCGGGCGCTGGACTTGTGCTTATGTATTTATTCTCGTAAATATCCTCAGTTACATGCTGATTAGAAGTTGACATGTTAATATTTAATTGTTTGAAATTGTAGAGTATTCCCGTTTTTTTAAGTAACTTTTCATATTTAAAATTATGGTTTGAATTAACGTAACGTGAAGTAACTTTTATTGGAATTTGAGTTAGGAGGACTTTAATCTTTTGTAACGTCAGTTCTGTTTGAACAGCTAAAGTTTTGTTAATTGATGGAACTGTGTGTCCCATATTCTCAGTCAGATCGGATAGTCCCGTGGGAGTTTGGCTTAGGTCTGGTAGTCAAACCCTCACGTTTTGTAAACACTGTTGTGTGTTGTCTAATTTAAATTACTTTATATTTATGATATCGTTTTCTGTGAATTACGAAACCTTTGGAACCATATCAAGGTACCAATTAGGCCCTTATAATTTTGTATCGCATTTAAAAATATACGCTGTGGTATTGTCTCATATAGACTGGTCTATCAATATTATGATGGATTTTATGTTGCCTTTTGTTAAAAAATTTGCGCAACTTTACTGATATAAAGTTGTTTACTTCGAACATAATTTCCAACAGAACTCATTATGATATAATGAGACCATGTATTGTTATTGCGCATTGTCTTTCAAATTAATAAACTGTTCATTTTGTTGAATTTACATATTTTTTATAATTTCCATTCATCATGTATGTTAAGTTCATTCTCTCCATTTTATTACTTTTTATGGTCGGGTAGTATTAGGACTCAGAGAGGGTGCAACAGAATTCGGCATACTCTGGCAGGGTTGGTTATAGCAAGGCTACCACTAGAATTAATTTATCATAAAGTTCAATAGGTCACCATATTTACTTTCTCGTGTTAAAGAGGTGTGAAAGAAGAAGTGATCTAAATTCAGTGTTTCTGCCCTTATTAAAACTTATTATTGGTCCATATGTGTTTTGGACAAAGAGGTTTTTTTGGAAAAACTGTGTGCCTTTCAGATGTCCATCAATTTGTTTATTTTTTGTGTAATAAGTTTAAATATATATTATTTAAGTCGTTTTATCAATATTGTCTCTCTCATCACGTGGAGGCATTGTTGCAAAGAACACCAAAATTAATAGTTTACTCTTATTATCTAAGAAACAAAATGAACTAACCCTAATTTAAAACCAAGACCATAAAATAACTGGATAAGTACATAGATTTAAGGCGCAAATGCAATCCCGCTAACAGTGGCTCTCTTAAGTGGATTTATTTTTGCAATGAACACCAAAATAAATATTTCGAATTTAATATTCAATACACAAAACTAAATAAACTTAATTTACACTCAAAGCAAAAACCAAAACTGATTATGTAGCTAAATTTAAGACGTAAACGCAAACTTACGTGTAGGAATTGTTGCAATGAACACCAAAATAAATAGTTTAATCTACTATCCAAGAAACAAAAATAAAGACGATTGAAAGAAGTATTATACAGTGAGTGCCCCATCATATCAAACAAAATTGTGCTAATGGCCTAGTACACAGAGATTATTTCCTTGTCTGTGGCCTAGTACCATACTCTACGCAAGACTATTCTTCGCAGCGCTAACGCATACAACACAGCCGATAACTTTAAATCCGAGAACAGAATTAAACCTAATTGAGAGCAGTGTTTAATGCGCGTATGAATATTGCTGAAGAAACAAAGGATCTCCTCCCTCCTTCCATCTCCCCCCTCTGGTCAAATCAAGCGATGGTTTTTACCCACGCCAAGCATCTTCTATATTGTATGCTTATTGTCATTAATCGGTTGTGTTAACATTGCTTCGCTCGCGGATGAGATAGCGTGATGATATATAACTTCCCCCTTTCTCGAAAAAATAATGAGTTCAATCAAAAGAAGTCCTGTCTTTATCCGATAGGTAATTTTTTAGTTTATTCGCAACAAACAAACAAACAAACAGGCTATTTAGTCCTTTTTATAATTTATTTTGAGGTTAAACATTAAAATATATTTTAATATATTATAGATTTATACTCGAGGCTGACGTGACTTTACATTGTCAAGCCTTTATTGTAAGAAGAAAGAGCGCTCGGGTCCTAAGAGCTTATTTGTAAACTATCATTAAATTTTAAAGATAGAATCAAAGACACGATATCGCTGCTGGGTATTACCATAAATGAAATCTAAATATCAAATTCGAATGAAATCCATCAAAGCGATTTGGTTATAGTCCTGGTAGACAGACAGATAGACAGAAATGGGGAAACACAGAGATGTAAGACTCACTTTTATTACTTCAGAGCCCTATAAAACGTAAATACCCATCATAATCTAAGGGATGGATATGTTCACGATTACAATACTTTTATGTATACGAGAAAGTAAAAACTATTAAACTTATCGCTGTAATCAAGTGATTGTTTCAATAGCCGCTCCTCGATGTGATGATATCTGCTTCGAGAGTAACTTATCTAATATTCCGGTAAATCGACCGTGAGGATGGGTTCTTAAAAAGTGGATGGTGTGCGTGGGAAGCTAATGACTCATCAACGCTCCAGAGCACGGGCTAGGTATTGAAAGAGAAGAAGGCATCTCAGTGGATAGTTAAATATAATCGTAAAACGTGAGTTGTGGATCTTAATATAAACATCCTTTCGTCGTCATTGCTTTATTCCCTTAACGCGGCATCACTGACATGCTGCGATGAGCCAATGAGTGATATCGTCACGAGACGGGGGAATGGTTACTTTTGGATCAGAAAAGCTATCTCAAAAGACAGGCATAATTAGGGAACTTGACAAAGTTAATAAAATCGACTGTCATGGTATTGAGAAGTCATACTTCAATACCAAGAGGAACCCAAACCAATTTAAAACTCATATACGAGGGTATCGACCAGCTTTGTAGTCTAGTGGTCAGAGCTCCTGACTGCTGATTGAGAGGTACCGGGTTCAATCTCTTGTGCTTCCAGATTTTTCTATAAAGCAATTGGTCTCAACCACGCGAGTACAGTAATTGTGCATCATAAATAAAGAAGTAGCAGCTCGGTCGTCATAGCGGGCTTACACCATAGAGTTTTTTTTAAATATACGAGGGTATTAGCCTCTATCTTTTTTTTCTTCTTAAAGTTTTACTCTGGTCCGGGCTATCCACGTTATTCATTCTACCCCACGTTTATTTATCCGTCCTAAAGGAAGAATTTAGATTAAAGTTAACCTCATTTGCATTAAACTTAAGTGGAATCCCTTAGAAAAAAAACACCCTTAGCACACTTTGTCAGAATTCAAGCTCTGACCTTATCGTCTTTGGAAGACCAAAATATATGCCTTTGACATTTTCCCCGCGTGTCCAATGATGCGGCCATCCGCATATAATTACACTAAAGGAAGAAAGAATGAGGAAGTTAGAATTTAGAGAAATTGTACGCAAATTCACTCGCAGGATTTGAACCCCGACCTCTACATCAGACAAATGGTGTGCTTTTAAGATAGATATCCATTAATTAAGTTTTAATTTTTGCTTGTTTAACATTTTATTTTTGGTGTATGTAATAAGCTTAAGTATTAATTATTTAACTCTAGAATTAATTATATTTCCCCCCTACACTACCCATCGCACTTATTACAAGGTCTAACGTACCAGGTTCGAACTAGACTGGATTCCCGTTTACGGGAGTTTGAGGTTCCAATCTCAGTCATTGTGGTTCTCCATATGTACCTTATCACTATTGTTTACCAACCTCTCTGCGCTAGAATGAGGGTGCATTTCCTCCAAATTGCCGCTGTCATCAAAACTCATGGTGTTAATTTTTAAAATATAAATTTGGATTGTGAAAAATGACACCTGAATATGGGTGGGAATCTAACGCTCGATATGCTAGTACTCCTACCAGTCATCTTATAGCCATTCAGTATTGCTATTGCTCAAGGTCATGCATTTATTAACTCATTTCGAATGAGACTAGTTGAAGATGAAGCCGATGAAATTTTGCTGGGTCAAGATAAATACCTCAGTGACTTGATGTATTTTGAGGAACGCATGATCTTGGCAAACTTCCGTCACTTTAAGTTCCTCTGTTTGAGATGAACTTCTGAGTGATACAACATAAATTAATATATTATATAATAATTATATTTAATAGAGATGGAAATGCACAACCCACCATTCTTCGGGTAAGATAGCCTATTTAGGGAAAAAAATCAATATGCTGTCCTCCGCATTGATGCACCCATAGTCAAAGGCACCAGTCTTGTCTAGCTTGGATTACTGGTGGTTAGGAGGCAGGCTGCTGTTAGAATCTCGGCTAACAGTCGTGAAATATTTTTTCTTGCAATTTTTTTACTCTCCTTATATACATGTTTGAGTAAATATCATTTAAAATTCTGCTTTCCTATTCCCACTCCATTAGTCTAAATAAATATGTGATTGCCTGGAAGGGTAGTTAGAGGTGGTGAAAAAATTTTCAGAATATTAGTGGTGCAACTAAAATAATAAAAATCGTATAGGCATCATTTAACACCAGAATTAACTCAATTCGGTGACTACATGGTCTAAGGGGTCACTATTGCAATAGACTAGACTGTCAATTAAGGGAAAATCATGGTTTTATCCCGGACAGGTGTATTGAGAATATTTATTCCTAAATGGTTTCCAATTATCTCTCCCCGTAACTAAGGGTATGCCTCTAAATTAAAAATTCAAACTTCCCTATTCCTAGCCAGTTAGCGTGAATAATACATAGGCTTATAACTCGAACGGATAGTGAGATGCGGTACTGAAAAAGAAAGAGTTACGATTTGATATTAAAGTGCAGTTGCGGTTCGTCCATAAGAGCTGCATAGCTGCAGCACCCCCATCAAGTAGTCCTCTGGCCCTGTCGTCCCCGTCTTTTTATTGGCTTAAAATGGTCACGTGACCCCTCCTCTTGATCTCTGATTGGCTGCTATAAATAGCCCCTCCTTCCCCCTCCTACTGACCCTCCCCTACTCCTCCCCATTCTCCTGACCTCATTGCTGATTACGTCCTCACTACAACCCACCCCTACAGCCCCCTCACCTACCACCACCCCTCGCCAACCAACCCAGGACATGTTGGTTCTTGATGATTAATTATTAATGATTGTTAATTAATTATTGTTAATTAATTTTTGGCTAGGATTGAGGTGTTGGAGTTTTTATTCATTTATTAGGGCGTTGTAGATTTTTAGAACCTCGCGCCATGGCTGTCGGGGGTAGAATGAACATTGGCTCTTCTGTCACAATGGACTGTCCCGGAACAAGTAGCACGAACCTCGCGCTATGTCTGTCAGGGGTAGAGTGTGATAAATGGTTCCCCTACCTTGAGACCCCCTCCTCCTTAGAGGTATGTGTCGCAACCCTGGCGCCAATCTGACAAGTCAGGACAAGAATAGATCGCGAGGGTGCGATGGGGTTTCCCCCTGGGGCCAGTATGTCAGCCCGACAAGACGAGATGAGACAAGAATAGATATATAGGTCATTGCCCCAAGGCAACGGGGGTTTTCCCCTGGCGTCAGCTTGACGGCTCAACAAAACAAGTTGAGACAAGAATATATCGTGAACTAGGTCAGTGTGTAGCAAACCCCTTGGGTTTTCCCTGGCGCCAGTATGTCTATCCAACAAGCCGAGTTGAGACAAGAATAGATATTGAGGTTATTGAGCCAGGCAGAGGGTTTTCCCTGGCGCCCGGTTGACGGGCAGCCAAGACAAGTCAAGACAAGAATAGATCGTGACCCTATTCTTCTTCTCGTACCATGTGACGTCGCTCAAGGGGGGTGGGTATAAAGAGGGACTCACAAATCGTGTCAAGTGTTTAAACGAACTTGAGAAAAACAAAAGTTATAACGTTGTGCTATCGGAAGAGAACCGAATGTTATTGTGCTTGAGTTTGTTGGAAGAGTAAGATTGCCAGGTAAAAACTGTGAAGACATTGTCAATATACGCTTTAGCGCCTCTCAACGTGTCCTGAACTATTTTGGAGGAGGCTCCTACTCATTTTATAGATGGTAGATGTATTTTATATGTATTGGCCACAAGACCGAAATGATACCGCTGCTTGTTATGAATGTTTTAAATTAAACAATTTGTTGATTGTCAATAAAAAAATGGTAATAAAATGTCGTTAATACTTTTAAATCCCTAAAATAAGTTGGTTGGAGAATCATAGACCTGAAGGAGACGTTAACATTGTTTTGACTTAGATTGCTACCCAAAGAGAAATTAAAAGGATTGAATTGTTCATCTTATCCATAATAAAATTATAGTTTTATAATATATTATATATATATATTTATTTACGAGTATATCTTACCCCTTAATGTGAACAAACCAGTACACGTACTAAGATACATAGGTGATAAATACATGTAATCCAAAAGTTCCAGGGTTCGATTCCCGTGTCCAGGTGTCATTTTTTTTTATTAAAATGCTGAAACCTCTTTAGTAGAAAATGCTACATATAAACATTGTTTTAAATACTATTCAAGTAAATATTTATAATATATATCAATGGTCGAAAAAAGGGGGGCAACAACTTTCTCTGTCTGTGAAGGTAGGTTTGAGACTTGTATTTGTCTGTTAATAGAGTTTTGATTTAATCTATGTCACGTGGCTAGCGTCAATGGTCCAGACGTCTAATGAATCACCTATCCGTGAGGCGTTAGCATGTCTGTACACAGAGCCAAGTGCCCAAGCTTCGATTCCCAGTATGACTGAAAACGCTGGTTTAAGGAGGAATGGGCTTTATACTTAACTAGTACACCAATTGAAGCAAAGAGATGGTCTTACGCTCATTTTTGGTAGACACACGCGTCAAGTGTTTGAAACCCTACATTAGCTCTATGTCATGATGTTTTGCTGGGAGAGCGGATTCCAGTAAGGTGCTTCCCTGTCTCACTCTCCATGAAAAAGCAGAGGTTCACTTCCTTGTCCTTTCATTGTTTCAAAATAAAAAGTAATTATGTGGTTACCAAACCTATGTCAAATATGATCCTTTGAGCTGGAAACCCCCTAACTGACCAAATAAGGTGGCAACCATCCAGTGGACCAGGATTCGAACCCCCAGCAGTTTTGTATACCAATAGAGTGCTGTCTTATACCTGGAGGTAGACTTTAAGCATAACATAGAACTCGCACACTTAACAAGGATAAAGATTAAGTAGAAGACTTGAGAATTTAGTTAAAGCGTCATTGTTTTACTATCTTCATTCTTGGAAGTCGATGGTATACTCTGCAAAAAAAACTCTCTGTTGATATATGGAACTTTATAAAAATGTGATATAACTTTATTTTGTTCTTTCATCGTTGATTATAAGAAAGATAAATCTTTAAAATTATTTCTGAAAATCATCAACAATGTTTTGAATCAAATCATGAAGTTACATTGTTGAAAAAGATTTAATTATTTCATGAGTATACAATTTACTTAATGATATGTGTGAAGTGGAGATACGATGAGTTTTTAAAACAAAAATAACAGCTTATGAAATAACCTCAAGTGTAGCGATTGAGGAGCTCTGCTTAAATAACGGTTTCCTACTATCCCTAAACAATATTATGAAGCCCTTAAGTAGGCCTTCCTCACAACATATGTAAGTTAATCTAAAAATCAAACATATAATAATCAACCGATTTTATATTTCCATCAAACATTAGTATATATTTATAAAATTTTATAACTGTCTCGAATTAGGGTTTTGTAAAGCCTGAGGGACTATAAATTTGTTTATTTAATAAATTCACTAAAATAATACAAACAGCCTCTATATTTCCTGCAAACCGTTGAAGTAATTAAATATTGAGTTAATATCACACATAAGAATATTTTATCAATACATCAAGTTGTTAACACTTTCAATGTCAACACTATCAATTCGAAAGAAAATCGTCTCCGACATTATACAAAAAAACTAAAAGGGTGCAAACAGATATAGCTCATCTTTATAACAAAAATTATATTCTAAGTCATAAGGACTCGTCGATTACTTTACAATACTTAATAAATAGAAGTCCGTGGTTCAATCCATAGCTGCGGTGAATTCCACGGCCTAGACTTCATAGGTGATGTTGAAATGCGTCATCCTGTCTAAGGTGGCGGTGCATCCGACGCCTCAATCTTCATGGTCGACGTGACGACGCTGGAGTCCTTCCTTCAATGCAGGGATTCAGTAAACTGGCTATAATGTGAACCGGGACGAGGGTCCTTAAATAGTTCCCAACCTGATACGAATGAAAGAAAGCAGAAAGGATGATAAACACAAGAACATAAAAACAATAGATGCAGACGAAGGTGGGGAGGAAGAGAATTTAACAAGGAAAACACCACTTGCGGTGAAAAGGAAGAAACAAGTTTCCTTGGTTTACCACCAGGGTCGTTGATGAGCAGTAGGTGTTTGCGTTGATGCCCGTACGCATTTCTTCTCTTCAATATATATAGTTATGATAGCACGTGTGGCGGGCATCATTGAATAATTTTGTGCTTCACATGTGGGACAAATGAATCTATAGACATCTTGAAGAGGTGAGTAAACCCCAAAGCATATTATATTCAAATAAATGTGTTTTAATTGTGTTATTTAGGATCCGTTATTATTTTTATAAGAATTTGTGATATAGATGTATTTTACTATATTTTTTTGTCAACAGCATGGCAAACGTATATGAATCCATCCGACATCATCCAATGGAAAAAGCAATGCGTTAAAGTATTTTATTCATAACTATGATAATATTAATCCTCTTCTTTGATATCTACTTCAGTATTTATCAAAAGACAATATTTTGACCAACCACGTGTTTGAATGTTGGAAGAAACGTAATTTTATTAGAATGCATCTTCGGAGTAGACTCAATTAAATATGTAAATATAATTTCTTTCTTGCATAAATCAATAAACTATTAATTTTTTAATAGTAGCTGTCCAATCTATCTGATTGACATGCTGCAGTGTCTGTGACCACGTCTAAATTGGGAAGTGCATCTTTAAGTTAAATTAGCCAAGCAATTTTTAACTTTAAATAAGTATTGATAATAAGGTTATATCTTATTGTTTATTATTTTTATTCCTGTCTCCTTTATGACGACGACATGTTTCGGTGGCTTTTCACCATCTTCAAGTCCTATTTGTATTAAAGATGATTGATTTTAATTTATACTATTGGAAAGTTTGTGAAATTTTATGGTTTTATATGGAATATTTTTTAGTGAGAAGATTTTCATCATTTTAGGATCATTTCACTAAATGAGGGAAATTTTCCAGTTCTGGTATTTATCTACAGCTATTTGAGAAACAAAATATCTTACAGTTATAAAGTTGTAGGTCTACTATTATTAAAGATAAAATCATTCATTTAAAATATATCTTTATAAAACCAATAGTTTTGTGCTTTAAGTAAATGTATAATATACTTTTTAATTCAGGTATTTGAAAATTAATTTGATTCAAATGCTCTTTGGTAGACAAATATGTTTCTCTTTTCTCATTTTTTCTCTAACAGCGTTCCTAGCGCTTAGTGCCATAGAGTAAGTAAGTGTAAAGTATTTTATTTATGATCTTTGATGTAGTGGTTCTGCAATAATGTACGTACATACTTATTATTTAACTTCACAAATTTTACGAGTTTTAGTAAATGTGTATTTTAAGATAAAAGGTGGAAGAAAGTTTGTGCGGTGCACCGTAACATTTTATATTACATGTCTTAGTCAAATATTGTGTTCTATGGATTGCGTTCCTTTGTGAACACAGTTTTTGGTCTGATTAATGCTTCTTTTCAACGAGTATTTTTTAAATTTTTGGTTGAAATATTTGATTTTAGATTGGACACTATATTAAGGAGTCGGATGTTGAACATCATAATTTGAAATAGTTTTGACATCTGTATGTCTGCATTAATTATTTGAACACTTTTAAACATACTAGAAATCTAAAATTTGGCATGCCAATAGGGTTTAAAATAATATTTTATTTAAAATAGTCCAAAATATGAAAATTTTATATGGCGGATTCAAAATAGTGGACTAAATAGGGCCAAACACATTGAAAATAATGCTTCTTTTTTAATACATCAAACAGTTACAGTTCGATATAAATTTAATTTATTTGAACTCTTTAACAACCAATTATTTATGCTATGTTACTCTTCTTTATTTTTAACCATCACCAATAAACGAGAGTACAAATATTGTGTATAGAGAAGATATAAATTAATCTTCAAAAGAAATGTTAGATTTTAACACATATTTAAATTATTATATCTATTTTGATATTGTGTTATGATTGGCCTAATTTTTTACCTTTTGTAATACAATTTAAAACAATAAAGGATTACTGTTTATGTATAATTAGGTTATTTTTACCTGTGTATAATTTAATACACTATAAAAGAAAAAGATACTTTATATGTTCTTCCAAATAACAGGTATACCAGATAGATTTTCTGCACTTTCAAATTTGAGTGTTGTTTTCATTTCCTTCTGGGTAGTGTCAATGATAATAACACCAGATAAGCCTTTTTACTATGTAAATCTGTCTCTCAATTTGTTTGTTTCCAGTAAACTATAAAAGTTTTCATTGGACCTAGAAGAGAAGCTCACGCTAGCGCATCAGCGAGTGAATTAGTGACAAAATAACCAGACATAAGCAGTTGACATTTTGTCGCGGCTGGTATTTCAGGTGCATATGATGGGAAATTATATAATATGGGTTGTAGAGGGGGAGGAGATTGGTTGATTCCATTTTTCTTCTTGAATCTTCGTTAGCACATTAAACATTGCTCTCCAAGTTTCATTCTTTTCTAGCATTTGAAATTGTCGGACGTCTTGATGTATTGTTTAATTCAGGTCAATCCGCGAGCAAATGCTAATTGTTATATTAATTAAAACTTCTCTAACACTCTCATTTGGGAAAATACTTGAAATAATAGCAATGACCCACTATTCGACCCCTCCAAAGTAGTTTCTGGACACATCACTGCCCTTATTTATTGTATTCTACTCGACCTCGATGGTCTTGGGGTAAAATACTCTCCTCAGGACCAGATGTTCACGGAGTCAAACCAAGCCGGGGTTGACGGATTTTTACTGAGCAATAAAAGTCCGTAATACAGCTTCCTGCGTAGGGGAAGTAAAGCCGTCGGTTCCATGCCAATTGTGAAACCTAAAAGAGCCCTGGAAAGTATGCGAAAATACCTTTACCAGTAAGATTTTTAGGCCCTTTTGAGCTCATTCGTAGGAATTCTCGTGTGCTGATATAATCAAGTGGTTCAGAAGGTGCACTTAAATTCTTCAAATAAATCAATATTGGTTTCTACTAAAGGTAAGCGCACACTATGACTTCTTGCATTGGCTTGTGTCTCACCCTAGTTGCATGGAAATTATCCCTGACCTGAGACTGTTACAATTTTATATAAAACAATGTATAAATGATCTGATACATTGCAGCCTTAGAGAGTTCCATCAATTAATCTACATAAATACAAATACGCATACAGACACTTATTTGCCTGAAGCTAAATCAAAGTTACAACCGGGAAATACCCATCCTCAACTAAACATTGCGACAATTTTAAAGAGCATCATAAAAATAATTGTAGCAGAGCCACAAATGTTAGATTTGATATAAATCGACCTACCTTGTAACTAAATTGCAGAAAAATAAAAAATAAAATAAGAAATTTAACCAAAAATAAATGGGACGACCAATTCACACAAACTTTCTCATATTGTGTTTTATAGCTCCAAAGAAAATTTTCAAAAACACGGTTTGAATAAACTATCCTTTAGTAGGTTTCTACTCATAAAAACAAACAAATTATCTTTATTTAAACACGTTTTCAATAAATTACCCTGAAGTAAGTTTTATTCGGTAAAACAAACACATCGTCTTTATTTAAACCAGCCAGTGTGTTCAAATATTTTTAACAAAGATTTCAAATTTTCATAAATGTGTTATTTGTCAACTACAACTACTTTAAAATCATTTTTGATTTGAAAAATAAAGACCTGTTCTTATTTTCAAATAAATTTAAAGATGATACCAGAACAAGCAGATCAAAACCGAGACCTTAGACTTGATACGCTAATGCTCTACCAGTGAGCTGTCCAAGGATCGTTTCGTGCTCAGAGTTATTCTTCACTTCATTTTTATTTATCACCGCGTCTTACTACCTGTTCAGGCAATACGCTTAAGTACTAATTACACTAATGGATTAAAAATCGTAAAGGTTGAATTTAGATTAAGTGAATCTGCATTTGCGTGCAGGAAGAGCGGAAAACCCCCCAGTTCAACCTAAACGATATTCTAACTTTGATCAACCCATCCTCGGTAGTCTAGTTCAAGACGAAACTAGCGCGTTAACCAAATACGCCACCGAGGCGGGTTTCTTCTATCCTATTTTAAGGCAAAGTCTGTGATAAACATCTGAATCTAATCGGGTACTAAGCGCTATTTTTATTTATCATGAAAAACTATTCTCGGATACCCATTTTGAATTTTATCTCCAAGACCAATTTCAAAAACCTCCCATTTTCTAAAATGTGTCGTTTACAAGGAATAGGTATGTTTGCTTGTTGTATTGCAGGCTGAGTTATTCAGAAGTTGCCAACAGTGGTGGCTCGTGTATAGGCACTGCGGAACTGCAGCACCCCCTATTTCCACTTGATATTATCGATAGCATTTAATATAATGAGTCCTTTTTTTCTTTGATTCTTTCTTTATTTTTGTAGTAAAATATATATTTCTTAAGCTTAATGTCAGTATTTCAATAGCCATCCCCCAGCTTATGAAAAATATACAAACATGTTTGTATGGAACTGTGCGCTTCACAGGGCCAGCGACGTGGTGTTTGACTGTTGTGCGCATGCGCATGTAGGAGGGGTTGGGGAGGAAGGCGGGACTGCCAGGTAGAGAAAGCACTGTTTCTCTCGCAGTGCCGGCTCTGGCGTGATGGTAGAAGGAAGTGTGTTTTTTTTCTCAGCGTGTGTTGTGATTAAAAACCGTGTACCATATTCTTGAATGTCATAAAGTGTAGAAGAGTGTAGAATTAGATTATTATTCTGCTTCCAGCTATTCTATTTGATTCATTTTTTTCGTTGTTTTTTTATTTAACAGAAAACTTTAACCATTTCCTTGCATCCCCGAAAAATAAGTTCTGTGACTGTAAGTGAACTTCAACAGCTTAAGTTTTCACTGCTATCTCTCCATGAGAAAGTTACAGTTAAGAAAAAAGGTCGTTCAACACCTGATATTCCAATATATCAGCCAGGCAAAAGCAACAACAAGAAATATATTTGTAGCGTTAACTCTGAATGGTACCAACTGAAAAGTTGGCTTTGCGGCTGTCATCCAGAGCTCAAGGAGAAAATTATTGAACTTTTTGCGCATATTAAAACAAGAAGAATGGATTTCATTTTTAAATTAATAGATCAAGCTTGAACTGTAACAATTTAAGTTAATATAGGTAAAAAAGTTTGGTGGTTTTTTTGTTAAGATTTTATCAAGTTCCTGAATAATTTTTTATACATGTTTTTTCTTTTTACACAATTTTAAAACAAAGAATAAAATTTCTGGAGCAGCACCCCCACTAATTTTAGCTATAAGCCGCCACTGGCTGCTAAGTTTATCATAATGGTGTAGTATAGATACAACCAGTACTTACCTATGACATAACGTTCGCCAGAGGTTCAAAGCTCTTCTGACCCAACAGAATTAATACACATTCATATGACTCATAAAAATAGGTAGTACTGCAATCAAACGTGTCTTCTCCTAGTTACGTGTCGACCGATATGATTCTTAGAGAGTAACGGATTCTTCTGTGACACGTTCTTTAAGATACAGACAACAATGACTTGCGAACAGAATTGATAGAATAGTTTTATTGTTCGAACAGGATTGATAGTAACATTCTTTTCTTCCAAATAATGATGAACCTAGCTGTTCATTAAACTAATAAGAGATGAGATCATTTCTTGAAAGAATATCTAGTATAAAAAGTGGCACGAGATTTGAAAAGTGCATAGTACTCTAGAGTATTCAGGAAACATCTCTAAATCTTCCTCGATGTTGCTCGAAGTAAGTACGAACTTATTAGACTTAAGCTTTTAAAGTGGGTTACTAGCTAGTTAAATTGTTACTGAAGAAATACTAAATATTTCTTAGCTAAAGAATTTGTAAACTCACACAAAAACAACTGATTGCACATTTTAAAATGTTCTTGACACATTAAAAAAGCTATCAATTATTTGAAAACATATTCGTAAATATTAACAGTTTATTTTGTTGGATGAAATTTAACACGTTTTTTAAAATTGATGGTACAGAAATTTTAGTTCCTCATTGAATGGCTAGTGGTTTTTATTTAAGGTTTAAACTCAATAAAAATTATTTACTTAGATCTAGGGTTTTTAAATTGTAACTAACCATAGACTTTTAAAACTTAAGTCAAAAATAAATATTAGTCTCTATGCACATTATTGTTTTGAAAAATATAGTATTTATATAGTCATGCATGGCTTACTAACTACTGCAAAGTATATTATATTATAATTAGGTCTTAGCTGTTATTATTGTTTAGGTGATTCAACTTGTAGTTTCAAATATGTATATACTCGTATATATTTAAATTGCATTTCAAGCTTTACCTTACTTTTTGAAATATTACTATTATTTTTTGAAAATTTTTGCTGGACAAACGAAGTGGGTTTAGGTAAGGATCAACAAGAGTATAATTTAGTAGTTTATATTATCAGTAACGGCTTCTTTGAAAATGGTGGCCCTCTAAAAGCGAATTTATCTTTTTATATAAAATATGGATATTTGCATTTTACTTCTTATTTTCTAATAGTTCACTGATGATGTAATCGACGAACATGGAGAGGTGAATGATGAACATAACTCACGGCAACCACTTTAGAAAAAAGCTGTGTAAAAGGCTTATCATTTTATTGTAATATGCTTTGATGTCCAAGAATCTTGGGCATGGCGCGTTGGTGGTATATAGGGCTCCATAACATATTTCCGCCCAATGTAATGTACGACTATTAGGGGGAGGGGAGTGGGGGAGGGAATGTTTTAAATCGCCTAATTTCTAATATATTTGTATTGGCATTTTATTTCACGTCTGGGGTCTATGTATTTAACTACATTAATCGGGTAGGAATGAGCAAAGTGTAATTTAGTTTAAGTTTACTAACATTTGCGCGAAGGAATAGGGCAAAATAATTTAGGAAAGCCACCTTGTAGGGATTCATAGGCCACCAACCACAAAATCAAATTAGATGAGCTTGAAATTTAGTTTACGCCAATGAGTGTGTGTATTATTTTACTAAAACAATCACTTCAATTAACGAATATCTTCAAAATATAATATTTTATGATGTCTTTAAAGAGGGAGAATCCTATTGGATAAAAAAACATGTTAAGGTTGAATACAAAATAAAATAATTTACAATAGGTTTATTTATTTTAATTTTTTTTTAAAGAACATGGATGGACATAGTAACTTGAAAAATTCAAAAGTTATTTTAATGACTTAGAGTACTATGATTATCTGTTCTGAATTTTTACTTAAATAATTTGATAAAATAGGATTTTTCAACGATCATTGTCAGACAGTGCTGGATTTGTATCTATGATGGGGAATTCTTATGTCTTGATCTAATATGTGACCCTGGTAGTTAAAAAAGTGTTGAAAACAGTTCTCCAAGAAGCTGGGAAGATCAATATCAAATTAAGAGATGAAGGGTCTTAAGCATTTATGATCGTAATATTAACCTATTGTATGATATTAGCATTATAATGTTTAACTACAAAGATGTAAATTAACTATGATAATAGATACAGCCGGACGATCAGGTTTCAATTCCTATTTGGATGACTTTTTCTATATTTATATTATTGAAGCTGTTGCTGCTATGAATTTAGCAAGTCTATCCAAGCCAATGAGGAAGAATACAAAAATAAATTATTATTATTATCATATTATTACTTCCACGTAGTTATGTGGGCTAAGCCCCCAAAATATTCTCCCTTCCCCTAGGTATAGTAATGAGTAGTAGCCTACAAAAGAGGACAGTGAAAACTAAGGCAAAGTGAAACTATATGTTCTAATATACTCTACTAGGAACGAACCTTGATATCTCAAGTTAGAATTTGATACAACCTTCGCCTGGTCAACATTTTCTTGCTATGTGTAAACTATTTCAAAGATAATGTACCAAATTAGTGTCAGAGTATATTGCATAGGTTTCACTAAGAACATTAGTGGCATGGCCATACCTGGTCACTACAGCAAAAAACGCCGTGACTAGGACGCCAGAACGTCATTCAATGTTATTTAAGTGGAAGATCCAAAGTTGCTCACGTTAGTGAACAGGTCAATTTCGCTAGCCTAGTTGATTTAATTTTAATTTTGTAGAAGTTATTTCCATTCGTTTAAATGAGTACTGTTCAAATTTTAATCAAACAAATATTTTCCGTACTAAAATATCATTAAGTCGTCATAACATTACTTTACCCAAATAGGATATTATATTTTCCATCAATATCTTAGTTTCTGAGAAAAAACTTCCAACTTAATCCAAATGAAATAACACACTTTAAAAATATTTAGGCATGTTTTATCATTTAAAAAATATGATATTAAATGACTGTTGAGTTTTATTGACGTCCGACACCTTAACTAAGTCGGTAGCCTGTATGTATAGCCTAATGAGTTAGAGTTCACAAGTTCGATTCCCGATATGGCTTAAACTGTTTAGTTGGGAAAATGTGAATTTCCTCTTTCAAAGTGATCAATTAATGGGCAGTGGATTGGGTGTTGTGTATTTTCTATATTTTAATTGATTCCAGTTTTTTAAATTTATCTAACGTCATTTAAGTTATTATAAGTGAAATTTGGCAAACGCGTCGCCATTGTCTCACAACTATTACAACAACAACAACAACAATTGTTTTTAAAATAAATATTTAACTTTGTGTTTTTACCATATAGATTTAAAAATAAATAAACAGCTATTAAAGCAAATAAACTAACGTTTTTTAAAAGTAAATAGGCAACTTTATTGTCGAGACGTACTGAGATAGTATTATATTGTTCTTATATACTACTTTTAGCTTCTAATAATAATAATTGTTGTATTTATCTAAAAAAAAAAATTAGAATAATGTTTTCCACAGAATATTTAAACAATTAGATCACCATAGTCTTGTACACAGGACCTCTGGGTTGATTACACTTTACTGGCTTGCTTATTTATGCCCTTATTTAAATAATTATTATACAATGAATTGATATTACTGGAGTAAATAAGTTTTTTTATTTACAACATATTTAAAAATCCACTACTTCTCCTCAGAACTATCAAGAAATATACAATTAACATTACACTTTTTTTTATGTTTTGACCACCGCTAGCAACTTCAACCCTCCTTAAATGTCCCAAAACGAAATAAACACTAAATTATTAGATCAAAACTTTCTACTAATTTTGAGAAGTCCTTTTGACAATATATAGAGAGAAAATGTCAAAATTCAGCCTTAAAGTGAATAGGTTGATTTCACAACGACATTTTTCCAAAATAAAATCTTGTAATTTATATAAATACAGAATAAATAAATATTAATATTGAAGAGTTTACTAAACAAATTTAACAATAATGCTCATAATATTCAGGTTATTTATAGTAATAGCAAATCTAAAATATTCTAATCAAAAAAGTGAGGAGTGAGGCAAAAAGTTTAATTTAATCTGTAACAAGAGACCGAGGTTTGACCCTAACCAACTGTAGTAAGGCGCTTACTGAACATAATTTATTTCCTAAAATTCTTTCAGAGTATGACGGGAAAAATTATCTAATCTATCAATCTCATATTATTTTGATCCTTCTAATTATATTGTTTATAGCGTTGTAACTGGCAGAGTTGGATGTGTAATATTTTAGTTTATTCTGACCAAGTGGATCATGGCATAATCCTGGCTAAATTAACTTTTTTTTTTCCTTCATAGTGAAACTTCCCTCTTATCTCCAGTAAAATTCAGTTATATTTTATTTGAATACATTCAAACCATGATTCTTACTTAGATTAGTTAATTTGAGCTGTGCATAGTAGGACAAGTAACACAAAATAATAATGAATATATTAGTTGATAATATTTCCATCTTACAAAAAAACAAGACATATAGAAGGTCAAAAGCATATCAAAGGAATGTCGTATTTGCATAATTAAAAGGAAAATATATCTTAATATTGTTTAGAGATGGAGTTTATTATTAGTATTATTATTACTATTATTAGCACAGTGTCTTACTAGCCGTTCGGGCTATACACACTTACGTTAATGTGTAATGGTAGGGTGATTGCAAGATGAAATGGAGGATCTACAGTTTAAAGTGGGATCCGAACCACGGTGGAGGACAGTCATTCAATTCATTCAGAGGATGTGATTAATACACATCTTGTTAAAGGTGAAGGAATGATTTATTAATCAGATAAATCTGTGCCGGGACATAGTATTGAGCCCTGGACCCCCAGCACAGAAGTCAGATACCTTACACCCAGAACGTCAGGTCACTCAATAATAATAATGATTGGTGGAGTTATAAAATATATTTTTATATTGACAATATATATATTTTAAATTTATTTTATTTTCATTTCAGGTTCTAGCAGTAATTGCAGTGTTTGGTCACGTTTCCTCGAACAATAACTCTACTCAAGATAGTTATTCACCAAATGCTAGGGATATAAATGGAACCACCTTGTTGGCAGGAGGTAAACAAAAGGCAGATAAAGATACATCCAACGTAAATATTAATAATTCCAATAAGGGAAATGGCATAGAGAATAAAGGAATACTTAGCCAAAAAGAGGAGAACGGTGACAATCATTACTATGGTAACAATCCAGAAGAAATTAAAAATATTCAACATGGTACTTCTGAAAATTTGATTGGTTATGAACTTATAGTCAACTGTAACGAATATGAGGAAAGTAAACCTGATGCACGAGGTACCTCTAACAAATATATAGATTATGAGCCTTCAAGAAAAAATAAAAATTATGAAAATAAGAGACCAACTGGACAATACCCCTCCAGAAAATATGATAACTATGACCTTACAAGTGAAAGTAAAAAATACAGAGATAAAAAACCTAACAGAAAATATCCCTCTAGAATGTATGAGAATTATGAGCTTACAGACGAAGTTAAAATGTATGGAAATAAAAAGGCTACTGGACAAAAACCTTCTAGAAAATATTATGATTATGAGCCTATAAGCAAAAGTCAGATGTATGGAGATAACGGACCTACTGAACAACAACCTTCTAGAAAATATTATGATTATGAGCCTATAAGCAAAAGTCAGATGTATGGAGATAACGGACCTACTGAACAACAACCTTCTAGAAAATATTATGATTATGAGCCTATAAGCAAAAGTCAGATGTATGGAGATAACGGACCTACTGAACAACAACCTTCTAGAAAATATTATGATTATGAGCCTATAAGCAAAAGTCAGATGTATGGAGATAACGGACCTACTGAACAACAACCTTCTAGAAAATATTATGATTATGAGCCTATAAGCAAAAGTCAGATGTATGGAGATAACGGACCTACTGAACAACAACCTTCTAGAAAATATTATGATTATGAGCCTATAAGCAAAAGTCAGATGTATGGAGATAACGGACCTACTGAACAACAACCTTCTAGAAAATATTATGATTATGAGCCTATAAGCAAAAGTCAGATGTATGGAGATAACGGACCTACTGAACAACAACCTTCTAGAAAATATTATGATTATGAGCCTATAAGCAAAAGTCAGATGTATGGAGATAACGGACCTACTGAACAACAACCTTCTAGAAAATATTATGATTATGAGCCTATAAGCAAAAGTCAGATGTATGGAGATAACGGACCTACTGAACAACAACCTTCTAGAAAATATTATGATTATGAGCCTATAAGCAAAAGTCAGATGTATGGAGATAACGGACCTACTGAACAACAACCTTCTAGAAAATATTATGATTATGAGCCTATAAGCAAAAGTCAGATGTATGGAGATAACGGACCTACTGAACAACAACCTTCTAGAAAATATTATGATTATGAGCCTATAAGCAAAAGTCAGATGTATGGAGATAACGGACCTACTGAACAACAACCTTCTAGAAAATATTATGATTATGAGCCTATAAGCAAAAGTCAGATGTATGGAGATAACGGACCTACTGAACAACAACCTTCTAGAAAATATTATGATTATGAGCCTATAA
>CABEEJ010002770.1:61189-100880 GCA_901482245.1 Timema douglasi
ATCTAACAAATATGATAGCTATGAGCCTTCAAGCAAAAGTAAAATGTATGGAGGTAAAGGACCTAGTGGACAATATCTATCTAACAAATATGATAGCTATGAGCCTTCAAGCAAAAGTAAAATGTATGGAGGTAAAGGACCTATTGGACAGTATCCCTCTGACCAATATCAGGATTATGAAACTAAAAGCGAAAAAGAAATAATAGCTATTGAGCTATATTCATCTAACAATTATGATTATTATGAGCCCAAAAGCGAGATTAAAAAATATGTAGATAATGGACCTACTGGACAATATCCCTCTAACGAATATGATAATTATGGATCTAAAAGTGAAATTGAACAATATGGTAGTAAAAGACCTATTGGATCCTATCCCTCTAATAAATATTATAATTATAAGCCTTCAAATGAAATAAAAAAATATGGAGATAAAGGACCTACTGGACAATATCCCTCAAGCAAATATAATTTTGAGCCTTCAAGCAAAGGTAAAATATATGGAAATAAAAGACTTACTGGACAATATCCCTCTAATAATTATTATATGTATGAGCCTGCAAGTGAAATTAAAAATTATGGAGATAAAGCACCTATTGGACAACATCCATCTAACAAATATAATAGCTATGAGCCTCCAAGCAAAAGTAAAATGTATGGAGGTAAAGGACCTATTGGACAACAACCCAATAGCAATTATTATGATTATGAACATTTAAATGAAAATGAAATATTACCTTTTGAGCTATATCCCTCTAAGAATTATGATTATCATGAGCCTACAAGCGAAATTAATAAATATTTTGATAAAAGTCCTATTGATCTGGATCAGTATGAAATGTGTTGAGTATGACCATTCAAATGAAATTAAAAATTAGAAAATAACACTACTAAACACGGGTAGTTTTACAATTCTGATGGCTATGAAATTTTTGGCAATAGCATAAAATATTAAAAAAGTATTGATGTTCCACTGACATATCATGTGACTATGATTAATATGGAAATAATAACAAATACAAACAAATAAACCAAAATGAACAAGGTTCTTCTAACATCTTCCATGGCTACAAGATACTTGTTATCATTTACAACAAGGAAATACGCTAATAAACATAGTGGCAATAATCAACCTCCTAATATCAACAAATATACAGAAAGTTACACTATTACACACAATCCTTAGACAGTTCCGATTGTTAAAAGAAACCTTTAACAATTCTGATTGACATAACACTATTTAATAGGCTTATTTTACCAATTTCTGGGAATATTAATACTTTAACAACAATATGAATATAGGGAATAGGACTACTCTTTTAGTTATTATTATCATACTAAACAATATGTCACTTGCAACCAATATTTATAAACTTCTTATAAAGGTGATTACAACAAGTCCAGTGCCTACGTATAGTTAATAAAGTAACAGCAGCAATTATTAAAACTGCTAAATAAGATTCCTCAGACCATACCAGGGAATTTAAGAAATCTTAAAATAGCATAATTAATGAATGCTATAAAATAATGAAGAAGGTTTCTCTCACATGAATTAAGTTTATCACAATAAAGATGTAGGTTCCAGCAAATGTGAATTAAGAGATAATGACTAAGGAATAAAAAGTTTTAATAAAACTCCTCCCATATTTTTAAAGGATGTTTCCAAGAAACTACGGTCGTTTCCTCGAAACAGAAAACAATGACTTGGCACTAGTTTAACTTACCAATTGTGAATAATCAGGTTTAAATAAACAGATAAGCAATTGATTAACGTCGTTTGGAGATAATCCCAAAACCATAATAAGAAGACTCCAAATCAGGCATTAATTTACTATTAAAGAATATACGTTTTCACTCAAATTTAAAATAAAGTCCAGCAGTTGTGATCAACATGAGTGTGCAAAGCTTAGAGAAGTTAAACTCAAATCGGTATCTTACCGGTACTGACTTTCTATTACAGATTCTGGGGTAGAAACTATTACACCGAATATGATGGGGTTTTTGTCAATAATAATTGTTTTAGTCTTAATATATAATATATTTTAATTTGTTCAATATTATGTTAGTTTGTTTTACAACAAAATAAAAAATTAAGTATTATTCAATAAAATTAATTTAGTTAGATCTAGTTTGGTTCCATTATTTACCTGTATTGTTTACGTACTTTCTCTGAGGTACTAGGAATTCGAAAGTTATGTAATTATGTATTAATTGTATTATATCAATTATTGAAATGTCCACAATATATTATGTCAAGTAAGATTTGTGAGTGCATTGTAATAATTTAATGTGTTTATGAAATAAAAACGTTCATTTTTACTGTACAGTTTATTTACGACCACACAATACCATTCTTAAATATGACTAACAATGTTGAATTCTGTTTCCTATGCGTGTATCCGTTGCTGTTTAAAGGTTGTTTCACACTATGGGAAGCTCACAGTGCTCAGGATAAACTCAAATATCGTACAGTGTGAATCAAATGGGAGTGTTTACACTATAGGGAATGCCACGCTCACGCGCACTCATAATGACCACTGGGATCCTTGTCGAGAATATTTTGAGCGTGGTATTTTGATCGTAGCCCAAATTGAGCGCTACTGTAAACTAAACATGCACAGTGTATTCCCAAGCTCCAGTTTGTTTTCAACCTGTCGAAAAACATGGACCCCATAGACAAAAAATGGATTTAACTTGTGCGTCCCAAACATAAACTATACAACTTGGCAAACAAATTGTATAGTGCTGATGTTTAAAAAAAAGGGTATGGAAGGAAATAGGAAAGACTCTAAACAAAACGGGTAAGTTTCAGAGTTTATTTTACTGTCTTAAAAAATACAATAATTTTAGAACCAACAAATTTAAATTATATTGTGTTGCCAGGGAGCTAGAGCCAGCTTCTGATGGGAAGAATCTTGAAAATATTTCTCTTGCGTGGTCGTCGCAGTGTAAATACCTCGGTGCATCCAATGAGCGTGAGAATATGATGAGAGTGTGAGCGTGAGTGTCCCCATAGTGTGAAACATGCTTAATAGGGCAGTGGTAGTGGTTTCAAACTTTGTAAGTTTCATAGTAGTTTTTCCATAGACTCTTTTAATTTATTTAAAGCCACCTTTCATTGCTTTGTGTCCAGAAATAATATTGTAAATTGTAGGTGTTCTAAATGCCCTGTAGAACATAATAGATCCTGATTGGTTCATACAATATTTTTTTTCTGTACATTTATCTGTCTCTGCGACTACCACCGAAACGGTTAAATAAATTTGGTTCAAATTTGATATATATATATATATATATATATGATGTAGTCTATGTTGTAATTTGTGAATAAATCATGGTTTTGAATTTATATCTAAAATCCAGGGCAGCTTATTGATAACTGATTTTTTTAAATATTAAATATTTCACAATTAGTTTAAATGATCTAGTTTTAAAGTGATATATTTTGAATGCTAAATTAGCCTTGTAGATATTTTTGGGAAAAAATTGATTTGAGGATCTTTAAAAACTGATGACTGATTATTGAACTTTTGAAACTGTCACAAAGTTGCTTTAATGGAGACATGGCAGTAGGCCTGGATTTATTTGACCTAAAAATTAAAAGTAAAATTAATTTGGACTAAGGTCATTTGACCTAAAAGGAATTTCAAGTAAAAAATTATTTTGTTAATTTAAACAAAAGTAATTTGGCTTAAAAATTAACTTCATAGAAGTTGAGTTAACCCAAAGTCATTTGGCCTATAATTTAGGCCAAATGAGGTGCGTACCCCCAGTTGAAGTCCGACACCACACAACCTGACCCCTCCAATAAAGATAACTCCATCACGTCTGCTATACGGTATTTCATCAAGATTCTAACTACCAATGACTGGAATCAAAACGGAAGCATTCAAGTTAAGAGATATTCTTTGGTTGATTCTAGCATCGTGAAATTTATAATATATTAAACAAAATGTAAACGGGGAGTGCTATTAAAGTTTGAACTATCAATGACTGGAGCCTTTGTGGAATCATCCAAGGTAAGATTCATCCCTTGGCTGATGCTATCTTGATAAAACCGATAAGATATCAACCCCGTGGAAACAGAGGGTACTATAATATGTCTAAATATCAATGATTGGAACTGTAGAAGAAATATGCATGTTAGGAGTAATACCTTGTTTGTTTTCACCAAGATACAACTTATAAAACAAAATAACCTGGCCAAAATTGTAAAGGATATCCAAATTGTAAATCACAATTAGGGTACTTTATGAAAGGAAGGAGCCCATAGTAGAAAAATTCATATTAAAAACCATTTCTTATGGTGAGATTTAAAAGTAATCATGTCAAAGAAGGGGTAAATGTGTAATACTAACTGGATCGAAAAATAATACTTTTTTTTTTGCGGGTAGCAAACTAATCGTGGTTTCTTCATATTATGGTTCATACATTATACTTTTATCACTTTTGATCCTCTTTTATTAATAATGTCATACTTCATACGTTTTAGAGGCATGCATAATATTTAAGTGAAATATGATAATCCTTTATCAAACTGAGTCATGTATCACATTTGATAATACGATACGAAATGTTTCTTATCTTCATTGATCAATTTGTGACATGTATCAATCTCATAAAATATTTTATTCCCATTAATTTATTAGTGCCATGTAACTTACCCCCAATATATATTTTGATAATCGAGTCATGCATCATGTATTATAGCACATTAGATCATCATTCAATGTCATGCCATGCCTCACAAATGATAAATCCATACATCAAACTTAGTAAATTTGATCATCCTTCATTAATCAGAGACATGTATCATACGTAAAATACATAATATGAACATACTTCATTGATCACAGCCATGTATAATATTTGGACATCCGAAACATCATGCATTTATTATGTTTAATGATCATTAATTTATCAGAACCATGCATCGTTCTTACACTGTATATGATTATCATTCATCTGTCTGAGTCACAATTCATTACTCTACCTCGTCATTCTGCGTCAATATTCAGATTCCCTGGTCGATTTTCCTTGTCCTACCATTTATATATATATATATTCCCAAATTGTAAAAACCTCTTTATGATCCGTCATCATCTAACCTTGTTTATTGTTACCACACATTGGTTTCATTTCCTCACAGATCCTTGGATTTATGGCACAGGAGGTCATACCTTCCTTTTCTTTGCATTTCAATAATCTCATGCCATATCTAATTTTTTTGCCTTATTTGTTTCTCTCACTATATCTTTTATCTATCTTAATATATTTTTATTTTTATTTTTTCTTCCATTTTCTTGGGCATTTCTGTTGTTAGCAAGGGCTTTAGAACAGTCCTCTTTACTTTAGTGAAAAATATGTTTTTATTAGTAATAATGACAAAATTGTGTTTAAGAAAAAATTTCAACTTTTTTAAATAATGTATTATTTTTCAATGAGAAAATATCCGCATGATGAGTGGGTGCCATACGCACATTATGGTCACCCGTGGTTGTAGTATTCCCCTACCTTATAAACTATACCATACTGGAACAATGTAAAGTAAACTCGCTATTTTTAGGGTAAAGGAACAGTACGTCATCTCAAAACTCTCTTAAGTTATTTATTTTACCATCGCTGCATGTGTCGATGCATATATTGATTAAGTCAGTAGTTTCTAATATTACTGTACACGCGTTCTATAAATAAATATCTGAGGTGAGTATTCAAGGTATTTACATCGTTTGTGAACATAATATTCTCAAACAACTATCGATGTTTACAAGCATTCTCTGATGCCTTGAAACAAGATAAACTACAGAATAGACGCAGTGTAGCAATGTTGGGCAATGTTGGGAGCTAATGAAGAAGAAAAGACCGGCCTACTTTTCGTCTGCTATGAAAACAGGTCACTGCCAATTGGAAATATTAATAAATGCATATCCGAACTTAATTGTTTAGATTTTTTTTCAACTAATGCCTATATTTTTTTTTTCAAGCCGACCAGTCTTTACTTTGAACAGCTCTTGTTATCATTTATCAAAATTCTGAAAATTGAAAACTGACACCTGGACACCAGAATCTAACCTGGGACCTTTGGATTAGTACGTCAATGCTCTTACCATTGAGCTATCCAGGAATCGTCCCATGCCCGAGGTCATTCTTGACTCATATTTTAAACCCTAATTGATAAAAATAGAAATCAATTGAAAGAGAAAAATAAGACAGAAAATTAAGTTATTAATATAAATTATAAAGATAATATAATTAAGTTTATTTGTCATAAAGATTGTATGGACTATTTAGCAAAAGTGTTAATAAAACAAGAATTCAAGGAAAATCATTGATTGTGATCAAGGATTAGAGATTATGCATTGAGTCTAAGTATTGTGATAAAAGAGAAAATTTTTAATAAAAGTTAGAATGTAATACTTGAAATTATAAACACACATTAAATGTATTTGTTTTTGAGGTGGAAGAGAACAGATTTAACTAGTTTGGATTTAGTGGACGTCTTAAAGGTTATTTAAAGGTCAGATTTGTTATTTTAAGGAAGAGCTTTAAAAATTTACGGAATTTTACCCCACACAAAAAACACTTTTACCTGACACATATTTTAATCTTAAAAAAAGTATATCAACCACTACCAACTTCTCCAGAAAGCATAGACAACGTTAAAACGTACGCATAAATATTGATAGAGAAACTTTTTTACTATTTGTTCATAAATTTTTTATAAAGCTAGGGTGACCTGGCGGTCTAAAGGTAAGGTGTCAGCCTTCTATGCTGGTGGCCGGGGTTCAATCCTCGGTCCTGGCAAAGATTTATCTGATTACCAAACCCTTCCTTCACCTCTGACAAGACATCTTGTGAATGTGGGGAATGCCAGGCCTCCACCGTGGTTCGGATTCCACGTTAAACTGTAGGTCCTCCATTTCATTTCATATCACAATCACCCTACCATTACACATTAGCGTAAGTGCGTATAACCCGAACGGGTAGTAAGACGCGGTGCTAATAATAATAATTTTATAAAGCTAATTGAAAAGTGTATCGAGGTAAATTGTCATAATTTTTAAAATTTATTAAAGTAATTTTATAAATGATATTGCATTTAATATTGAAACCTCCTTAACTATACAATTAAACATATGGCTCAAATAGAAGTAAAAAACATAAACACTACCAGAGTGAGGCGTTTGAGTGATGGTCTTCCTTGTGCCCTCATTTCATAGATCTAATAATTGTATCTCAAACATAAATAAATATCCTAAGGGTATTATTTAAACGTGAGCTCAAATTATTATTATAACATTAATAAAAACCAATAAATCAATTTTGGATGTTTATTCATAAAATATATAAATATTTTTTATTTATATATATATATATATATATATATATATATATATTTTATAAATATATATATTATATATATATATATATATATATATATATATATATATATAAAGATAAAACCATATATGATTGTATAAAGAAACAATTACGATAGTCGTACTGTGAGATAATATGAAAAATTAAATATGTATATAAGGGTTAATATAAAATATCATATTAAACTTTATATCTTCCTTAACATTATTATTATTATTATTATTAGCACCGCGTCTTACTACCCTTTCGGGTTATACGCACTTACGCTAATGTGTAATGGTAGGGTAATTGTGAGATGAAATGGAGAACCTACAGTTTAACGTGGAATCCGAACCACGGTGGAGACCTGGCATTCCTCATATTCACAAGATGTCTTGTCAGAGGTGAAGGAAGGGTTTGGTAATCAGATAGATCTGTGCCGGGACCTGGGACTGAACCCCGGCCGCCAGCACAGAAGTCTGACACATTACCCCTAGACTACCAGGTCACCTACTTAACATTAGTAAATCTACTTGAGAAATTAAATAAATTTTATTAATTCATCAGTTCTCATGAAACCTACTCGCCAAATAACATCATATAGTATATATTAATAATATTCGTCTTTTCTAAACAAAGAAGGTTTATTTATAAATTTATCAAAGTATTTCAAACGGTCGTAAATATACACATAAAAATTTGAATCTGACAGGATTTTAAGTAAGACCAAAAGTAATCGAGGCTTTTATCATCAGCCATTATATATATACACACACATAAAAATTTGAATCTGACAGGATTTTAAGTAAGACCAAAAGTTATCGAGGCTTTTATCATCAGCCATTATATATATATATATATATATATATATATACACACACATAAAAATTTGAATCTGACAGGATTTTAAGTAAGACCAAAAGTTATCACACACATAAAAATTTGAATCTGACAGGATTTTAAGTAAGACCAAAAGTTATCGAGGCTTTTATCATCAGCCATTATATATAATGGCTGATGATAAAAGCCTCGATAACTTACACATAAAAATTTGAATCTGACAGGATTTTAAGTAAGACCAAAAGTTATCGATAAGTTATATATATATAATGGCTGATGATAAAAGCCTCGATAACTTTTGGTCTTACTTAAAATCCTGTCAGATTCAAATTTTTATGTGTATATTTATTTACGACCGTTTGAAATACTTTGATAAATTTATATATATATATAATGGCTGATGATATATAAAAAGACTTGATTCATTTCACTTTCAAGGAAACAAACTACTCAACGAGTAAATAATAAGTAAAGAACGATATTACTCATAATGCTATTTTAAATATTAAGTTAATATTTTCCATAGTAGCTAAGTATAATATGAGATTCACAAAAAGTAATATTAAGGTGCAGTCGAAGGGAATGTGAGTATTTTTAGAGTTTTTATAGAAATCAAATGTTTTGGCCAAAATAAATCGAATATTTCACCAATAGCAACATAGAGTTTAGTTTTCTGCACTTGTTTATATCAACAGATCTTGAATATCTGTCAAGGCTGGCCCGGAAATTTGTCAAAACTGGTTCTCTTTATTTAAAAAGTTTTGACAAAATTCCAGGACACTCTTGACAGTTATTCAAGATCTGTTGATATTATCATGTGCAGAAAACTACACTCTATGTTGCTACTGGAGAAATAATTTATTTATTTTGGCCAACAAAATGAAATGCTGTAAAAACTGTAAAATTACTCGCGCGCCCATCTGCCGCACCTTAATAAACAAACTGAATTATCTGATCTTATTAGAGAAAAACATGTATATTTATCGTCCAGACCAAAAATATTTCGTGTAGCATTATTCAATATTCTATATTCATTGATCTTAGCCATAATTTCAAATTTCAATATAATATTCTTTGAACAACTTCATAACATTAACCATGATCAAATTTAAATACAATCTCTGCTACAAGAGTATATTAATTTACAAATAGAGAAGATAATAGGCCAAAAGATGAATTTAAAAAAGTTACATTACTTAAAAATAGTTTAAGCCGAAACGTTAAAGTTTTCCTTACATTTTAAATATGCGCAGCCAAGGCTACGTACTCCTCTACCCAGAGTCTAGTCCAAGAGTGCTGGTAATGTTGCCATACCGGCGTTATATACGTTTAAACCCAGAGAAAAAGGAAGCAAGGAACAAGGTAGAAGGAACATAATTGGGTCACGAAGGAGGGAATACGCATTACAAACATAGCTCTGAGAATGAACTCCATTGTTAGATATTATTCTCCGTTGACTATAACTGGCTTTACTTCACTTCTCAAACTCTCTGAAATGTTCCACTATCCCGCGACCTCTAGCGGTCGCCAATTGAACTTGGGTAGGCTCGGTAAGTTCATTACGCACCATGGTATTTCTTGGATGTGTGTTTAGTTGTGTTGCTGAANTGTCGTGAGTTGTTGGTACGGTGAAATGGGGCAAGTGGTTCATTCCTATTTTCTTGTTTTTTCTTGTTTTATAGCAAATGCTACAATTTAATAAAGATTAATATAATGTAACTAAAAATCTCTTGAATAAAAATTGTTATAAGAAAATACAAGTTGAAATGTTGTGCCGGTATAAAGGCATTTAATCCTCCACAATAAGAGATGATTCATTTACAATCTGATCCTAAATAAGTTTCTACTAAAACATTATCAACTTCCTTCTATAATATATTTTGACTCACCATGTGCTTGTTGATGTAAACTAGTTTTAGTCCCATGCTCCAACTTGTGACCCATCCCGACTGCAATGTCGTGAATAATAGGCCGATTCAACTGAACGAACTGGACAAAGAAAATAAGATATTGCGCATGCGCTCTATACGCACCACAAGTTAACTTGTCGGGTGCTAGCACGATGGGATCGTCCCCCTCCTTTGTACGCTCATCAGTGGCCTGGTGGTCTAGGGTCAGGGTAAGTTGTCAGACTTCTGTGCTGGAGGTCCGGGGTTCAATTTTCGGTCCCAGCACAGATTTATCTGATTGCTAAACCCTTCCTTCACCTCTGACAAGACGTGTATTAATCACAACTTGTGAATGTGTGGAATGCCAAGGCCTCCACCGTGGTTCGGATTCCACGTTAAACTGTAAGTTATCCATTTCATCTTACAATCACCCTATTATTATACATTAGCGTAAGTGAGTATAATCCAAACGGGTAGTAAGACGCGGTGCTATGTCCTTTGAACAATGAAGCACCAACGCGAGGAGAGGTGTGATTTGCCTTTTCACACCGATTCTTTCATTTGCCAGTTTGGTAATCTAAATTGGGATGTTCCACACATCTTTTTGGACTCCTCGTCATCACTGTCCCTGGAGAATTAACGCTCTAAACAAGACAGAAGCCGCAATTATCCCAACCGTAAAAGACAGTATGGTTGGTCTCGAAACTTCAGCAGAAATAGGTTGTAGAAGGATATAATTTGTCTTTATGAGAAATTTTGTATTAGTTGCGACCTCTCAATTTTACAATGTTTTCTTGTATAATTTGATAGCTTTATTATGATAATTTATCTTGCCTCAATATAATAGGATATAGGTTGTTAGAATTTCTCTTTAAGAGGAACTTTGTATCGGTTGCGAACTGTCTTAAATCATGCTTTATTTTGTAAATTTATAACTCTATTAAGAGAATCGTAGCTAGCCACATATTGCTAGGACACAGCTTGTGTTAACGTAACTTAGTCATGTTGACTTATTTTCTGTATTGTTTTCACCGAGGTGTGAATAGGTGCAATTATATCCTCAGTACTACATGACTTCTTTAAGAGCATTGTAGCTTGTTTTCTAATCTTTATATATAGGGGCATGGAGTCCCTTGGATATAAGGTAATTCTAAGTGGCTGTTGAGGTTGTTGTACCTCACTGTTCAGTCAGCCTTGTATCTTTCCTCCGCACTTGCACCAGCCGCTCCAACCACCCCATCTCCCTACTGCCTGGACCGCTCGCGATCCATGTTCTCTGAGGCCGTCCGTGACGCTCTTACCTCTGTAGTCAACTCCCTTCTTCCTATTGGCTCGCTTGGCAGCCAATAGCACTCTCGTTTTCCCGAACGATTGGGAAGCTCCCTTTTCTCTGATTTGACAAGGCCAGGCAGCAGTGGAGGGGATATAACCCGGTGAACTCTCGAGCCGAGTCAGTGGTAACCCACCCTGGCGAACCACCTTTTGAAAGAGCTAAATAAATTGTCATTCTATGAAAGAGCATTTGCGTCGTCACCTATTCTTCCACGGCTACCCCTTATCTCCAGCCGCGACTCACGTTGCCGGGACTGTTCCTTCACTTCCCACTGCGACTTAGTGTTACCGAGACAGTTCCTTTGCCTCCCACCGCGACTCCGTGTTGCCGGGACGTTCATTTACCTCCCACCACGACTCCGTGTTGCCGGGACTCTGTCCTCCCACCCTCCAGCCTGATCGTCCTTTCCGATGGTGACCCCACGGGATGGGATACACCCGCCGCGCTGGCAAGGCCCACCGACAGAAGACCCTAAAGAAGACCGCGGAAACTAAACAATACTCCACCCATGGACCCATCTTCTACTGCAGCCACGAGACCTCCGAACACCAACACCTCGCTCCAGGATCTCCAAGAGTAGATAATTCCTCCCCTCGACTTCCCCCCACACCGACCATCCGACCCCCACCTACTCCAATTTCCCCTTTTAGCCCTGAGGGCTACCATTTACATACCCTGACCACCCCAGAACCGGCCTATGTATTCTCCCCCATCTCCCTTCCTTACCCCCATCCACTGGACCCACGAGATCGACGCCTTACAACCACCGTCACCCGGAAGCTGGACTTTGACGAGACCAAACCAGTTACCGCGAAGCCGCTGTGAAGGGATAACAAGGTTATTTGTATATGGTATTTATTTCTGTATATTTTAACCTTTCTGGTATGTAAAACCTTTTACTCTTTCATGACTATTTATATCTATAGCTGTGGGTTTTCTCATATAGCTCATTTAGAAAACTTGGTATTTTTTTATGAGTGTTTTGACCCCTTCTGACCCTGTCCATGTTTTTGGAATAATAGGCTACCTGGAGCATTTATAAGCCTCGGTATGTATAGGCCCATATATGAGTCGCTTTGTGGGATACATTTCCCGTCATCTATGTTAAATAAATAAAGTTTTCCTAATTAGAATTATACCTCTCAACTGCCGCTTTGGATGGTCCAGCCAGCTATATAAATTTATTGGTGATAACCTAATATTTTAATATGATTTGCTGTCTGGAAATTGTACTTAGTTGAAATGGTATGTTGTTAGAATAATTTATAGATATCCACGCTATTATTATGGCATATTCCTTTGAGTCTATGTCTTTTTCTAATAACCTGTTATTTCTCTCTACTCTTTAAAGATAGTAATGTGACAGTCGCTTTTCTTTTACTACACTTAAGGTGACAGCTGCCACTTGCTATATCACCTAATTTTACAGAAGAAAATAATCTCAGTGTCATAATTTTGTATTTTATTCTTAAACTTTGATTTTATTGAACCTGCATTTATTTGATTTCCTGTTTAGTTTTCTGTAACAAACCTAGCCCATTAACTAAATATTGTTTACTAGAAAGCTTAATTGCAAAGTTTCAATATGCTCAAATATTGATTTCAAAACAAATAAGTTTCAAAAAAACAACTATTTTTTTCGCAGAGTAAAATTCTGTTAAATTAAATTAAGTTTTTTCATTTAAAGAAAAAGCTTACCTTGAAATAACCTTGGAAATACTCACCAAATCAAAAATAACTAATGTTGTTCTCTTTTCCCCACAAACACAAACAAATTTTGTGTTCGTGTTCTCTTTTTCCCACAAACACATTTTGTTCAACACAATTATTTCTAAACTTCTTTGTTCCCGGGATATTATGGTGTATCAACATAAATGCTTCGCCAAGTATATATATAGAGTGTATCAATTATTTGGGGAATGACTGGAGTGTGTATAGTAAACTTCGAAACGACACAAAAATTCCTTATGAACATTATATTCTATATATTGACATTGGAAGTGCTGGCAATACTTCATTCCGACATGTTTCTGTACTTAAAGTACCATATTCATGTAAATTGGGACGTTGTGAGAAACACTAAGTGTTGATACGACGGCAAGATGTTGGGTAGAGTTAACATCTTCCTGTCGTAGCAACACTTAGTGTTTCTCACAACGTCCCAATTTCCATGAATATGATACTTTAAGTACTGAAACATGTCGGAATAAAGTTATTCCAATCGGCCTATCCCGGAGATGTTGCGAGTTTATCTCCCTACGATGAGTCTCGCCATGATCAACTAAAATTCTTAATTTCTTATCCATAAAGTAGCTATGCTTGAGTTTAAAATCTCGCATTTCATGTTGAATCCTCTAATTTCGTATCAATCGAAAAATTCTGAACTTCCGGTTTCAAAAACTGTGACTTGAGATTTACTTTATATCTGTTATAATGCACCCTTCATCCATTTAAACTGTAATCCAAGCTCTAAATAATAGAGGGATTCAATACATAAACATAAACAAAACGTACAGTTAAAGAAAAAATTTAAATATAAAATAAGTAAGAGCGCGTAGAGTGAATATCCTAAAATTGTGAGTTATAAAGTGCTGGACATTCAACATGTCCCCAGCGCACGCATCTCACTCTTTTGAGTAGCGGGAAACTACGGTCCACCTTCACAGGTTGCATAACATAATAATATATTTGAAAGCTAACAAAAGAGTTTTTTGTACATGAAGCTTTTTTAGACATAGGGATAATATGGCGTACCAGTGCAATAGAATAATTTCAAGTCTTAAAATCTTTTAGATTTCATTTTATGCCAAACTTTATTAAATAACAAGCATATAATTGAAGAGCATTCGATAGTTCTTTGTATATATATCATTGTCATAAGTGACAAAACATTATCAATATAAATGAATAAATACTATCCAATAAAAACATTGTTCCATAAATATTTACTCCTTTCCTTCTAATCATTACCTTATTTATTATTATGTAACTTAACTATATTACTAAAATATAAATGTTAATGCATAACATTAGTGGACTTGAATATGATCATACATTATACAGTAGATTATCTCTCCTAACTAACATATTTATCTACCTGTTGCAAAAAGGCAACATACAGTTTTAGTTCCATCAAATGTACCTAGTGTCACTACCATTTAACATGTTCTCTAAAAACCTAATTGCAGAACTCAACATAACCTTCGCATATGTCATAAACTAGGATAATAGTACAATTATAAATATCGAGGATATTCCCTAACCATATTTCTTTTTAAGCTTTCGTTACCCTTTTTTCTTTTAACACAAAAGAGATTAACAACACTATCATAAAAGTTACAAACGAGAACCAGTTAGAATATATATATAAAGTTAAGTTGATATATATACAATACTCCAGCGCAATATTCCCTTCTACTAACCATGAAAATCTCGGCATCCTATTTCTACCCTTTCCCACCTTAATGTTGCCAAACCCAAAATGCAACACCATTTGCAATCGAAACGAAATAAACTTAATTTTGAAATGTATATCATTAAAGCATTATAGATAATATTGAAAAAGATCTGATCTAACAACACACTCCTATTTTCATATCTATTATACTTATTTAATCAAAATACTACAGAAAAAAAAATTAAGGTTATTTTGTTAAGTATAAAGTTCGCGCATAACGCCTAGTATCAATAACACAGAAAATTTCTGACATAACAATACTCTCATTTTAAAGTAAATCAAAGGCGAAGTTTTATGCAAGTAATTTATAATTAAATTTAATAGATAAAGACCAAAAAAGAATTTTGAAAAGTTCCAATAGTTTACATTTAAGCCGAAAATGAATGTATCCTTACATTATCATAATATGTCCGTTACGCCGAAGCTTAGTCCTACATGGTTCCAGCCACGTCCAATAGTGACGTTCTCTTCGATGGATGGTCTTTTATATGGCGCACACTTGTCGAAAAGGAGAAGCACAGGGGAAGGGAGCGCGCGCGTGGCAGAAGAACATTCTAATTTATTCTGGCAAAGTCTGGGAGTTACTATCTTCTTCTCGTCTTTTCTTTTCTTTGAAGTTGGGCGGATTGGGCATGGTAGTGGTGGTGGTGGTGGTCTCTAGCGGTGAGATGCGGCACTAGGCGCCTTGTTAACAGTTGCTCGCGTGTGTTTTATGTGGTCGGACGTTTGTTGTGAGAGGTGCTTAGCCAGGTCGGTGATATCAGGTAAGTGATGTTTATGCTTGACTGGCCNCGTGTGTTTTATGTGGTCGGAGGTTTGTTGTTCGAGGTGCTTAGCCAGGTCGGTGATATCGGGTAAGTGATGTTTATGCTTGACTGACCCCATTCTGTTTACTTGGAGCAATAATTGCTACAAAACAATAGACTAACCAAATTTTTGTCTTCAGCATCTTCGTGTTATTTCGATTTTATTTTTTGTTGATTAAGTTTATCTCGATAAAGTCTAATTAAAGGCAAAAGGGCAAAAGAAGATTATACTATATGTATGTAACATACTTTATGTTTCTTTGATTCGCTAAATGTTTAAATAAATACAAAAACAATTTAATAAATTTCTTATCACTAAGCTCAAAACCATCTTCACGTTCACAAAATATACGTGGCATTCTATTAAATTCATTATCGAATTCTTCAAGTTCTCTTATCAAATAGTCCATCCGTGTTTCCGCCATTTTACATTTTGTCCAACAACAAATACTTTCGAGCTATCTGTTGCGATATTGACGATTCCGAGAGGTAGAACCGCAGTGAGATCTATCCGAATGAAAAATCTCAATCCATCACGAAATCTTTTTCAAGAATAGCTAAATAGAAAAAGTTTCTAGGGTGGGTCACGTGAACGCCTGATCTGGCAATGGAATAAACTCGAAACATCACGAGGATAGGCAAGCAGCATCCTTTCCAATGCTGGATTCACTAAGTAGTAATGGGACAAGGAAATAGATAAGACTTAGATTATTAATTTATCAAAATTCGTTTAGTAGATGCTAACCTTAAAATTCAACAATTTTTATACTTCTACTATACAACATATTTAAACTCCAAACATTATTTTTTCATTACATTTTGGAGTTCTCGAAGTAGTATAACACTTAATTACTTCACTATAATCTGTTGGACAGGTGTAAACTTAAAATGTAAATTTTATCTTTTAAGCTCAGAACATATTTGAAATTAAAATTTTTGTGGTTCATACTATATTGTATACTTGTAAGTTTTATCACAATATTTTAACGTGTTAACAAATATTTTTAGACTATTCTTCCAGTTAATGATGCAAGAGTAAGTTTATGTTAAGTGTTAATATCTGACAATATGTTCATTCACAAGAAGTAAATCTCAATCATACCTTTTGACCATTAATTCACTTAATATATCTACCAACTTATTAACAGTTTAAATTATTATATTTAATTATCTGTATACACCTCTTGAACAACATATTTAAGTCCTGATTTTTAATTTTAACACCTACCTCAGTGGCATAGTTGGCTAACGCGCTTGTCGTGTTGAGCTCGACTGCTGAGGACAAGAAGATCAAGGTTCGAATCTCGGTCGGGTTAACTGGGGAGAGGGGGGTTACTTAATGGTTTTCCACTCTCCCTCCACGCAAATGCGGGTTCACTTGCTTTAATTCAACCTTCCCAATTCCTAATCCATTAGCGTAATTAGTACTTAAAACGTATAACCCGCACGGTTAGTAAGACGCGGTGCTAAATATTATTATTATTTAATTTTAACTACTCTTTGCTCTCAATTTTTTGGAATGTTTTCTAAAATGTTAATTATACTTTTATTTGAAAAATCTAAGACTAAAATTAAGTAAGCAGGATAGCAATATTAGCTTATTTTACTGTACAATATTATCATATTTCAAATGTTTTTTGGAGTGGTAATGGAAATTGCTGCTTTAACATAACTTAAATATCCTTACTATAATCTCAAAATCCATGCCAATTTAAATTTCAAATTTTCTTACAAGTTTTAACAACAACCCACCTTTTCACGTGAATTAGTGAGAAGAATTCGCTTGGTTTGGATGGAACAGAACTTTAAAGTCAGGAAACACAATCGATACATAAAGTCTCAAGTCACTTTCAACACTGAGCCTGTTTCTACTGTGGAAAGAGTAATACATTATTAATGGAGGAGTAGAAAAAGTAATCATAGTTTTCTGAAGAGATAATGGACCTCCAGGGGGTTCGTTAACCACAGTTGGCGGACCAATGCACAAATTTATACACCTCTCTTCGTGTAGTAGCCCGTTTGTGTAGCTGCAGTGATACATCACATACAATATGTGCAATAGGGGTATATAAAGTAGGGCTATTAACAATTCCAGCAGAAACTTAGAAGACTTTATCTCGAGAACCATCAAACATAGAACATATAGTAATATGTTCTTAAGGAATTTTTAAGTTGTTTTAAGGTCTGCTATACTATTAAATATATAAATAGGAGAGGTATTATACCCTTAATTTTAGGGTTGGATATCCAATTCCATAAACCCCTCTGAGCAAACCTACGAAAACCTATATACTTTTAGCCCGATCGGTTAAATAGTTTAGGCTATTGTGGGACGTACAGACAGACAGAAATTAAAAACAAATTTTTGGATTAGGGAGGTCGTAAAACGTCGAGATTCGTCAAAATTTTGACTTCGATTTTTTTGACGATCACAATAATTTCCCTAACTGTAAGATAACGAGAAAGTAAAAAAAACTTCACTCAATCAAAATATATCCCTTTCCCCGAGTATTTTTACATTCTACCTTTAAGATAGTGAGAAAGTAAAATCATAGCTTTACTCAATCAAATATATCCTTTTCCCCGAACATTTTTACTTTCCACTATCTTACAGGTAGAGAAAGTATTGTGATCGTCAAAAAATTCTAGCATGAGATTTTGATGAATCTTGAGGTTTCATGACCACCCGAATCCTAAAAAGTTGTTTTTGAAGTTCTGTCTGTCTACCTGTACCTCCAACTATAGCCTAAACTATTTTACCTATCAGGCTAAAACTTGGTGTCTAGGGTTTTCATAGTTTCCCCGAGGGATTTTTGAAATTGGATATCCAACCCTAGAATTTAGTGTAGTTTACTGAAGGGCAAAAAGAGAAAAAATCGATTTTCTCAAAATCAGCTTTAATGATTTTGATTACATTTCATTTCAAAACATTTGTAAAGTTTCCAAACAAAATAGCTACTCTCAATATTTCGGCAAAATTAATTTAAGGTCACCAGCCTGATGCATAAATTCTCTTCTTTTTTTTTATCATAGCTCCAAAATTATTTAAGATATGAAATAACTTATCATTGCAAAATTGAAGTACTATTAAAAAAAACTTTTATTTGAAATATATATTTATTGAAACCAATAATTTCAGTGATATTGGCAAAAATATTGATACAATTTTGTGAGCTTTAGCTGTACAGAGGTACTAATTAAGTTGTAACGCAATAATTATCTAATTCTATTGAGTAAGTATTTAAGTAATTCTCTCAAAAAGTTAATGTTCTTTTCCTTTAACTTCTTAGGAGAAATATTTGTACAGCAATGATCTACCTCTATCATTTTAGACTTAATAGTCAATATTTACCATTTGAATTGGTCTGAATTTATAAATGAGGAATTTGATAAAAATGCGAAAGCCATAAGATGTGCAGCCCCTAATAAAATGTCGAAAATTTTAACCGGAAGTCAAATTTTAATACAAAGTATTGACCCTTGTGGACCCGATATCAAATTTTTTTGACCAAATATACTATTGAGGACTTTAATTCTTTAAAAATAAAATCGTAAAATATAAATCCAGAGAGTCAAAAAATGTTGAACTTAAGTGTAACGCAATTTTTTTCTCTGGTTTGCTAGTGTATTTTATTTCGTTTCACATATATTAAGAGCTTTGAGTAAATATCTCAATTTTTAAACAATGATGTGATAAAGTCTGTGCGCAGTTCCGTACCATTTATTTAAGCATTCTATCGCATTCTAGTTTTATAAAACTACGTGATTGTGTAGGGAACATGAAAAATATATGTATTTTGCCTTGCTTGTGTTACGCTTGCATGATTTAACGACGCAGCTGTTAAAAATCAAGCTGCCAAACATGTAAAACATAATTTCAAGTTAGTTTTAGAAACTATTACAATTTTAATAATCTTTAAACATCTTTTTTTATAAAAAGGAAAATTTATTTCAAAACGTAAATTCCAAATATAGTTTGTTTCAACCTTATTACATCGATTGTTTTATTTGATTAAATATTTATTTGAAGAGAGTATTTTGTTTAAGTGTACAAACTGTAACGTTATTTGCCACCCCACAATGTATTTCCCTATATTTTCTAATTTTTGTGAATAATTTCCAATTTATTTTCATTTGAATTTAAGCACTTCAAAGTTAGGCCGCCGCGTAGCACGCCTGACTAATAATAATATTTACATCCATTCAATAAAATAGAAGGATGGAAGTAGCAACATATAACATAGTTTTAAATAAGAAATTTTGACTTAATGAAGAACACTTACCTTTTATTAAACATATTAATTATCCTGCTAAGAAGTTTGCTGACTCTTTTTTCAACGTCGGCCATGTCTTATTTCAACGCATGCGCAGATCTGTCAAACAAGTGAGTGTTGGGTCTAGTGATGGTAAAAGAAGGAAAAGAAGAAACAAGGCAAGATGTAAATAACTCCAAACTAGCGCGCTTTTCAATTCTGACAGATAGAAAAAAAACATTTAATTCTTTATAAAAAACATTGTTCACATTCATTGGCATACAGTTCAATATTTATATTAAACCTGCATTGTATTTGATTTTTATCCCTACTCCATAGCCAACATTTTATATTTTGTTTTAATATATTAGTTTTCTCTTTGGACTTGGAAGTAAGAATAAAACATTTTTTAAATTTGATTTTGGAAGACTTTCGGAAAGAAACTGGGTCTTCTTCCTCGGTGTTGGTCTAACATGGAGCTGAATCTGTGGAGCTCTCAATTTAATTTATTTTTAAAGTGGAGTAATGGTTGTAAAGTAAAGTGTGAGTATCAAATGGAAAGCTATGTGTATATGCAAGAGCTAGACTGTTTATTTTTTTAAGAATTATGGACGAGTTAACATTAATAAAGTGAAAAAAATTCTGAAGTTGGTGTTGTTTCAGCATGGACTTATTCATGTGTGAGGCCAAGCCAACTCTTCAACTTTAAACACGTATTTTCTTTTATTAAAAATCAAAATTCATGTAAAAACTTTACGAAGGACTATCTAATTCAGAGGATTAATTAACATTTTATTTTATGCATAAATATTAATTTTATTGATATTATTTCTCTTTTTTTTTGTCTCAACATTACCATTTGTTTTGTCAAAATTAGAATTATAACTATCCGGAATTCCATTGGTAGGATTTGGATGTGGTAAAAAAGGGAACAATAATAAATCCACAAAAGTCCCAATAATTGTCTATTTTATATATATTTTTACTGTAGTCTAAATTACATTTTATTTCAACAATCCATTTTTTTTACTATTTAAATTTTTCATGTTTTATTTTAAGTATTCCCCAGTGGTCTCGAGTATTGAAAATCGTCGTTCCACTGTCTGAATTAGCCGAGATAAATGTTTTTTTTATTATTACTATTTTTCTCCTAGATCCTAGGAGTGGCGCCCAGCAAATAGCACAATGTTTATACATCTTGATGTTAACGTTATGTAAACAAGATTCAGAATACACAGAAAATTATAATTTATAAAATACTTATTTTTTTATACTACAACAATAAGAATAAGAAAACATTTTACGCGAGCGCAAACAAGGCTAATATTTAAATAAAGTGTCCGCCAAATGTATAAATTGTGGCAAAATTTTAAAAACTAGTCATGGTAGTTCTTATGGGTTGTTGTTGAGGCACATTTATCAACACCCAACGTTAGAACGAGATTCATTAGATTTTTACCAGGTATATTTTTTAATTTAAATAAATGTGAAAGCTAATAATTTTATTGATATTAAATATTTGAAAAACAATAAAATGTAACCACCTTAGCTAACTATGAAACGTGATAAAAAGTCAAGGAATCACAAGAGAATAACAGTATTTGTTTTATTTGTAATAAAACAATGGACAATACATAAATAGAATTACAAATGTAGTAATATTGTATAGTTTGTAAAGTTGAAGTTAGAAGTTAAATATAATATTTTATAAGATATTTATTATGATAAAAGGTCTCAAATAAGAAAACTTAAAATAAACATAACGTCCAATAAATATTAAAACTAACAAGAGTTTGAAGTTGAAGACTTGGTTGTAAATATATTTTCCCTAGGTATAAAGCGGAAGACTTTAATATAAACATAGTTCCATCTTCAAAGCCAAATTAGACTAAGGTATAACGTGAGCAGTTTTATGTAAACACATCGTCCCAAGAAAATTTACATTACTCTAAAGTAAAGAGTTTAATACCAAACATGGTGTCCCTACAAACACATATCAGTCACCCGACTACCTATGACCATAATAAATGACGACGCGCCAATATACAAAGCTACAGGGCAACTAAAAGATGAGGAAATTAATACAACACCAAAACATTACAATATTAAAAATATATATATATATATATATCTATATATTTCCCAGATAACATTTACGTAAATACCATAATATCCACCGAGCCCGCCAATAATGGCGTAATCTTCCAAATGTAAGTAATTAGTTTATAAAATCCTGCCAGCCTCCCGATCTAACGACCTGACAAGATCCGTGAGAAATACAATATGACAAAAAAGGGACGTCTTACAACCCCAGCCAAGCTAGCCTGTATCTTACTATAAACAAAGTTAGAGTTAAGATTAGGCACCCCATCTAGGCTTGGCACCCAAAGAGATAGACTACTACCAAAACCTATACAAATTTACAATGGCCTTCTCCCTTTGTACCGCTTAAGGCGACAAAGGTAACAATAGTTACGTACAACAAGTCAAGTTCCCAATGTAATAAAGCATAAAGAATGCAGTTAAGGCTGGCCTCCCAGAAAAATAAACATCTGCACAAATTGCAAACGATATAACATAGGCGGTAAGAGCACGACTCTAAATTTGCCGACTGGCGACGAGAAAACAAAGTTTGCCCATGATCATAAATTTGGTTCCCCAAACAATCCAGCCATAATAAATCGTGGCTAGAGATGTATTCCACGGCCACAGCCCAAAGGAACCCATCCTAAAATTAACGATCAAATTTAATCCACCAAAACCAATAATTTAGAAAAGATTTCCCCATTCTAAGTGAAAACAGAATTTAGAATGATGCAAATAAGTCTAAGCTTAATCCAGAGCTCTAACCTTAGTAAGTCAGTGATGCAATGAGTAACCATGTAAAAGATACATCGCAATATATAGTCGACACAAATAGCAGGCATGCCCACATAATGAGGGAAAGAGGGAGGGAGAAAATGGAGTAGAAGAGGGGAGACAAGCAGCGCTTAGGAGGGATAGCGGTGACTCTAGGAGCTGCAAGAAAATCCGAGAGCCATCCAGGCGGCTGAACCAGAAACTACACTGGTCAAGCTGTTGTCTCACTTTATTTGGGGGCGGGGCTTCTATCACGAGCGGATCGTTGGTCGGTATCTACATTTAGTCCATGGGATTGAGTTGTAGGGAGAGGATGTTGTGGCACGTGTGCTCCAGTGTTTATGTTCAGCAAGGCAGATGGTTAGTGTACTTCCATTATATTGAGTTAGTTGTTCTTCTTTTTGTAACATCGTTATAAAAAAAACTTTGACTCAGAAATCAGTTTTGAAATATTTCCTGCCCAAAAATTTCCCGAGGTCAAAATGTCACTCCTGCACGGGCTTGATTTTGTATTTAAATTTTAATTAGTACCAATTTTTTTAAACTAAATATGCCATTCAAAGGCGTTTTGTGTGATTCGTAATAATTTTTCACATGTACATAATACTTATAAGGGTGGAGAATTAAAATTGATATATTCTACAATAATATAATTTGTGTTCTACTCACATTACATGGATGATCCCGGATTCGATTACCATGCTTTCACCAACGGTTCTGCAAGTATGGTGGAGTAGAAGGCGTAACAGTTTCAACGGACATCTAACCCCTTGAAATCAACATTGAAGAAAGACCTGTATATCGCTGGTCCAATGCTGCGAGCTACGGACACAACCCCCCCTAGTGGACTGCCTTGGCACCTTCTTTCTCTACTGCTCCAACCCCCCTCACCCCTTGCCCTTCCTTTTTTCCTTGTTTACGTGCCCAATTTGCTAGTCAGAAAAAGAATATATAATGGGTGATACCTAGGTTCACAAATTATAGTTCATCTTTGGATATCCTCAAAGGAGGAACCTCTGCTCCAGAACCAGAAGAAGATACTGCTTACCGTGTTGGTTGGGACGAGGGTGACACCGCCTCGACACCAAGATAATCTTCTTTAATGATCCAAGTATTCATTAAATTTCCAAGTCCTTTAGACTTGTTGAGATAGTCCTTAAGACAATGTTCACTTTTCTATGTACTGCGGACTTAGTTTAATGTGTTAGAATGACAACTATGTTTCCAAGTCCTTCTGACTTGTTAAGTTAGTCCTTATGACTATGTTTACTTTTTTATGTCCTCCGGACTTAGTTGAATTTGTTGGAATGACAATTATGTTTCCAAGTCCTTCAGACTTGTTGAGATAGTCCTTAAGACAATGTTCACTTCTTTATGTCCTTCGGACTTAGTTTAATTTCTCGTGATGACAATTATGTTTCCAAGTCCTTCAGACTTGTTTATTTAGTCTATATGACTATGTTTTATTATGAGCTTACTTTAAGCTTCCTCTTCTACATGAGTTCTATTTCGTTTTATGTCCTCATGACTTCACTATATGCCATTGCGCCGTGAACGTCATGTTCGCGTGTTCAAATTGTGTATGACTACACACAGGATTGGGTTGCATAATTGATTTCGCCAATAAAACAAATACCATGTGATCATCACAATTACAAATTCACAATGAACTAAAATTAGTGAATTACACAAATATTAAAAATTCAGGGTTTGTCGAGACAACATACAAAAGGTCAAATTACTTTTTAATTGTTTCTATTTTCATATTGTTTTGGGCCTATAATCTTTGCGGGCTTACGCAGAACAACTTACCTATATACGTACCATCGAAAGAGTATGTAGTTGTTGAAAACTATTTCGATTATACGTACAGTCAGCTGCATATAAACCTCACCCCCTCTTATACCTGAGGTTGTAACGTTATAAAAAAACTGTCTGACAAAATCAATAAAGTTTGTTTTGTTTTTATATTAATGCGAGTTGATGAACAATGTTTTTCGTCAATCCCTGAGGTGTATAAATGAACAAACTTGATGGTTTGCCAACACAAGAACATGCAACATATATTTGGTCATGTGAGAAGCATTGATTTTATAGATACAACCCACAAATGGACATTGTTTGGCATTGTGACATATTAATAGTCATTGTGAATGCCAAGTGAATTGGAAATTGCAGGCGTCTGAATGGAATGGGCGAGCCTGAAGGTATCATTGGGATCCGTGGCAGGAGAACAACCTCACCCTGAAATTTTCTGTTCAAAATGGTAGCTTCAAGAACATTGGCCATAAAAAATTTTATGAACCAATCGCGTGCCATTGCATAGCTTAGGTGCATTTAAATTCCGAAGCAAAATTATTGGTGAGCATATTTTTAATCGCAAGTTATGTGGTGGCATTCCCGGTAAACTCAGTGAACTCAAGAATTCAACAGGATAGTTTACTGCTTCGTCAGGATCGACAACAGTGTCGATCGATTTAAACGACATCTCATTGCCAGGCAATGACTGTTGTATTTTGAAATTAATAGCGTTAACATTTATATGTTTTGTTGCTAAAATAGCTCGTTAACGTAGCCACGCATGATTAATGTAATTAGCGCGCAAATCTGGGAATATGTTTTCAATCAAAGCATCTTTCGTTGCTACCATGCTGCAAAAATTGTCTGTCAATTTTATGCATTGTGTATTTCCATGCAATAGAATTTTTCAATTGCTAATGTTGAGAAATTGCTCGAAGAATGACAGTGTCAATGGATCGTTTTGCAGTTGAACATGTATATTTATGTTAAGGCGTAATGTATTGATATTTTACCATAGGTATGATTGTTTCATGCATGCGTTAACTTCATCCGCATATGTAGCAAGTGGAATGACGGGCAATGTCTGTCTAAAATCAACAGATAGCAGTAGTAGAGTGCCACCAAAACGTCTGGTATTATCGTTGAGATATTTCATCGTTCTATTGAGAGCTTCAAGTGAATGCTTGTGGGCCATAGTGCATTCATCCCAGATAATAATTTTGCATTTTTGCAAAACTTTAGTCATGCCGGAATGCTTCTTTAAGTTCCATATTGTGTCTGGATTTGTGTGAACGTTCAATGGCAACTTGAGTGCTGAATGTGCAGTCCGTCCACCATCAAGCAAAGTAGCTGCAATGCCTGATGAAGCATATGCCACCGCAATATGATTCTGTGCTCGAATGCGCGCTAGTATCTGTGAGATGAGAAATGTTTTTCCAGTGCCACCTGGTGCGTCCAAAAAAAATCGGCCTGGTTGTGCTGCAATTGACAAATTAATTCGATCGTATATGTTATTTTGCTAAGCAGTGAGCAGTTGCTCATTATTTGCAACGAAAGTAGTCAAAGAGGCCACATTGAACTGTTGTTCGCGCTGAGCATCATTGTTAATGATGTCTGTTGCTGGGCAGTTAGGCGATGGCATACCGAAGTGAATGAGTGGCATATTATAAATGAGAATTCAAATATCCTCAATATTAATTAACGACTCGTTATATATTTCCGGTGAAAATGCGATATTGGGATCTTGATCAGCGGTCCAAATGCGATGCAGAATGTTGTCTTCACTCATGGAATATTTATACTTATACCAGTGAACAGAAGCTTGTGACGGAAAACATGTCGTCCATAATATGGCGAATAATTGGTGAATTTGATAAGCAGAGGAACTCAGTACTGCATCTGCAAGTGTTAGATCCCAATGGTTGTTATCTTCCAGCAAATGCAATTCGCGACACGCATCGTGGTAAGTGTCGTACAAAATACCATTGACTGTTCGCAAGTATTGAAAGGATGTAGGTCTAAGAACGTTAACCAACAACAAACGCAAGAAGAAGCATTCGCGTTGCTTTGTATGGACTGTGTATAATCAGCCTAATGTATTTCCCATAAATGTGCCGTCGTATCCTTGGACTGAAACGCTTCACTTTAGTGGGTCCCACTTTTTTGACTGTATGTCCCACGTGAAAAATCGTGGCACATCAGTATACATTAATGTCTTTGCGAATCGACCGAAAATTCCTGGTTGGTTGCATAGTTCGAAAAGCTCAGTTAGTCTGGCTTTTAGGGCAATTAATGCTCGTTGTAGAGCAGTCTCTTCTTTAAAATAAGCACGCTGTCCATTTTGAAGGTGCATGGCCAAATGTATAACAGCAGGGTCTCTTTCGTGTATAGGAAAATTCAAAATGCGCCAAACTGCTTCATTGCTGCTAATGTATCGACCCATTTGATATTGTGTTATTTCGTCTTTATCATTTACATTTTTAACAGCAAATACAGCCATATCACTGCCCTTATGAACGTATTTGCAAATGTATTTTATGGACTTCATCGAACTGCAGAACTCAACGTTTATGTGAGCTTTGTAGGTTTTGCACAACAATGGCAAATACGGAACCATTCAGCGATTGTCAATGTCAACCATTCCACCGTTTGACATGCGCAATTGATATGATTGGCCACCATTATCTGTGTATCTACGACAATACAATGGATAACCGTCGATATTAGTGACAGCATCCTTTATACACGCTTTTGGGAAACGTTTCGTACATTTTGCATTGTCCATGCACGGCACCATCATTCTTAGAGCACCGCATGGATCATGTTAGCGTTAACAATTTCGATCAACTCTTTATCGATATTCCTATCCGGAATTTATGCTAAAATAATTTTATCAATTTCTTCTGACCTTACTTTGTCGACAAAATATGTGCATGTGGAAAACCTCGTTTTTGCCATTCAACAGAATACAGCCAGCAACGTGTTTCGCCAAATACAGAGGGATGTGTAATTAAGTTCATAAACGATTTTAATTTTTGTTTGAAGACACGTACAATGATATCTTGGTGATGCATTGCTGTTTGATCTGGAAATAACAAAATTTAAATTTCATCCCAGTTAGGATTGCACATAAATGTAATGAACAAATCTGGTTGGCCATACGCGCGCACGAAAGTCATAGCATCTTGAATGTATTCTTGAATATGACGTGGACTACCTATATACGATGATGGAAGAATATATGCAGTACAAATGTCGTTGATATTAGTGGTTCCACCTACGTTGCCAACGTCATCGACAATAGCATCACGCAAATGAATGTACTCCTCAGAACGCAGCTTCACTTGATTATACTTGATGCACCGTAATCGCTTGCTTTCAATTTTCGCATACATATCAACGATGTATTGATGAAACATCTGGCGGCATCGGAGAATGTTGTTGTCTTCATTGGCACAAATCATCAACCGATTTGTGTAGAAGTTCATCGCGCTCACTTTCTTCTTGGTGTCTGCACCTGCAAAGTTAAAATATAAATAAGACAAAACGAAATTAATCTTACAGAAAAAGAAAAAAGTAAATAATATGTAGATTGTACCTGTCGATGGATTTCTTTGCTTGATGTTAAAATGATATTCATCTTCTCCTTCCCAAAATATCAAGGGATATTGTAAAGCGTTATAATAACTATGACTGTCTTGAATTGTGTGCACCATGTTATATTTGCGTTGGATCCGTATATCTCGACGTTCATATGTGTCGCCAACCATAACAACTGCAACTTCATTAACAGTTGGTGAATTGTATCGACCCGTGTGCTCTCCATATCGTATTCTGTCTGCTTTGATGACGATCATGTAGTTGTCGTTTTGCAGTCTGTTTGAAACAGTATAAAACAACTGGACCCACTGGTTGTGATTTCGCAAAATCAGTTCCAAAGTCGCCACAATGTCTCGCTCCTCCATCTGCTCGATGTGGTTTCACTGGCAGCGTGCGTTTATTTGTTGCTCCTCATCGCCCAAGAAGTAGATTTGCAAGAATTTTGAATCGGCATCAAGCATTGAGATTAAAGAACCTATTTCACTTGGCCCTGAATCTTAAACGTTGATTCGAAATTGCAACCATCCTCATTCTGAACGATTTTTGTTGATTCAAATGATGTCATTTAGAAGCAAGAATTGAATTTGCAAAGTTTACGCAAAAAAGATTTTGACTGAGTTTTGGCTCCAGCCAATAGTGTTTTCAATGGTTCTGGCGGCGAATTCAATAGTGGCAGTACAACTTTTCTAGACGCGCAGCAGAAACCGGCCGATTCACCTTTGTATTTGAATGCATGGCAGTGTTGGCATTCTTTGTCCATAGCGCCGATGGCAATTTGTGAATGTGACGAATAGTCGATGTCCGACTCATATTCGAACACAAGACGGAGAAGTGATGCACGTGTCAATGTGTCTTGTACTTGCAGGCGCTGATGTTCATGTGCTCTGTGTGCGTCGGTGGCTCGTTGACGCACCTGCTTTTGTCTCAATGCATTAACTTGAAAGCGTTCATTGCGTTGCTGTTGACTTTCATTTGCACGTGTGTTTACAACTTGGACTCTTAAATTTGCACTGCCCGTCAATTGATCTTGCGATCGATTTAACCGACGGGTGTGAACTATTTGTGAATTCTGTGTACGTCAACCAATATTTCCTCTTCGTCCACGAAGACGTGGCATTGTTCTTTAATAAACACACAACACCTAAATATAAGTAACTTATATTTGAATTTTATGAATTACATGTTTTTTATTTTCGATGTGATGTTTAACACTCCGTAAATTTTATAGAATCTGTAATGTATTGGTTTGGATTAATCTAAATTATGTAAAAAGTCATGGATGAAGGTAAATTTTATTTAAAGTAATATATGTAGAGTATCCTTTTAAGATTCATCCGTGAACAAACACAAGCTTCTCCGAGACTATGTGAAAAGGATGTCACCCCTAAAGTATATTTTTTATACCATCTTTCCTGGTAAAAGAATAACTGCGTAAATTTTTGTTATAGGGAACAGATTCATAGTATTTGGCAGAAGACGCCATTTCTCTATACCAATAAGAAGCTATCCTTCACAAAACCTGTCGCCAGGACTCTTTCTATTAGTTATATTTTAGACTGTTGAAAAGGGGAGAGAAAGGCAAGGGGTATGTTATATATAAACCATTGTGCGTATGTTGAAGGCATGAGGACGATCTCCGGGACCAAACATCTACACCGAGATCTCACTCACGTACAAGTCAGTCACAGTCTAACACATTATAAAATATAAATCACATCAGTATCACAAGTGTGCAGTAATATAAAACATTTAAAAGTAATTTACAGGTGTAATTTAAATAAACCGTGTGTGAAATAACAGCCATCAACATTTCTCTTTCTTTAATTATATTAATATACCTATTTAATTAGTGCTCGAACACGGGGCTATAGACAGCTGATTAAACGGTATCTTTTCCGCACAGTGATGATAGGCGCTCGATCACGGAGCTTTAGACAACATATAAAACATCACAGCTTATATCAAGGAATTAATCCATAGTGTTTCAATCGACGCCCAAAGCGGGGTGATTGATCACATATTATTACGATCGATGCCCAAAGAGTGGCGCGATAAACCGATAGTATTACAAATCATCGACACAAATTAGCACTTAAAATAAAAATTTGCAAGTTAGACTGATTGTCATTGAATATTCATTTATGAAAGATCATGTAAGAAATTCACTTCAACACAGTACATTACACATTTGCCTACTGTATGTATTTGAGTATACTTGATGGAAATACACTCAATATTCACGCATTGGTGATACATGGAATGTCGAAACACCTCGTACAGAAATTGGAATGTCAAAACAACGCCAAGGCATGACGCAACCGACTTTCACATGTGTTGATGCGTACGTCAAATACCACGGAATTCGACATCAACGCCACCTATGGTACACAAATATAACTATGAATTATTCTTATTCTTTTTTTTTAGCACCGCTTCTTACTACCCGTTCGGGTTATACGCTTTAAGTACTAATTACTCTAATGGATTAGGACTTGGGAAGGTTGAATTAGAAGAAGTGAACCCGTATTTGCGTGGAGGGAGAGTGGAAAACCATTTAGGAACCCTCCCCCCCCCCCTCCCCCTCCCCAGTTCACCCGACCGAGACTTGAACCTCGATCTCCCCATCCTCAGCAGTCGAGCTTCAACACGACAAGCGCATTAGCCAACTACGCCACCGAGGCGGGTTATGAATTATTAAACTTATGGATGGTTTTGATTCACAATTGGACCCGGTAGGTGGCGCTGTAATCGGATTCTGGGAACTTTATTTATTTTTTTTGGGGATTTTTGGGGAGATTTTTTTTAAAGATTTTTTGCATATCAGATAATGTAACCTCAAAATTTCACACCACCACCCGCCAATATTTGTAATACTGCATATAATATGAATTATTGACCGTTAAAAAAATCACTTATTATGTTTGTAAGAGATAGATTAAGCCTTTAGGTAGGTTGCCCCGCCTCTTGGGTTGTTGGATAATATTCATATCTTAACTTATTTTTAATAACTAGGTGTATAGACAGGAGCATAATCCTACTAGGTGATATGGATAAGGTATGAGATGTGATACAAATAGATTTTCTAATATACGTGTTTGCCAACTTTCATTTCTTATAATTCATTGTTCACTTCATTTTAACATTTGGCGCGTATTAGTCCAGATAAATTATTATGATTATTCTTTATATTTGATTGAGCGTGTAATACTCTGAAATTCTATAATTATTTTATTTTATTTATTAAGTTATTTTTGAACACTACTCGCAATCTAATAATGCAATATCGTTAACGTTTGGATTATGAAAATAAAACGGCCTCTACGTCAATGTCATCTTCTATACCGTTGTTATGCTTTAGCATCAAGCATACCCTTAAACTCAAACTAACGTGTATAATTAAATATTTATTTTTACTTGTTGTTAAACATCTAGGTTCAGATACTTGGGCTTGGGCACATTTGAGTGTAGATCAAATTAAGGTCCCTGGTGCTTCATTTTATTATTTCGTTTGTTATTGCAACACCTTCTCTCCTGAGAAGGGGTTGAAGACTATCGATTATTTTGTAGAGATATCTCTCGACCTAATTGTGAGACTGAAGAGATATTATTATGAGGGTTATTATTGGTAATTTTGGGACTAAGTCTTCTTTAACGAGGATTTTTGGACAGTTTAAAAAAAAAGAAAACATGACCACTTTCCCCTGTTGTTAAAGTGTTTATTCTGGGTAGTGCCTATTGGCCGTACGATGGTTCGGTTTTGTAAGATCTTAGTGTATATTAGGAATATGTATAGAAGTATAAGGAATAATGAGGGAATTTGCAAGGACTCATGTTGTAACTTATGAAGGTAGATATGAATTTCATAATGGATATTTTGGTTTGACGAAGATCACATATCTTTACAAAATTGTGAGGTGCGAAAATAATAGATTTAGCTATTATTGTTCTCTTCTAATGTAATTGTTATGAGCTAAAGCCGTATTTAGCTTAGATTTTTTTATTTTAGCATTCTAATTCATAATGAAAATCTTTTCTCCAACCCTACAGCTATCTTAATAATTTTCAAGAACTTTATATATTGTTCAAACTTATTCAAATGATAATGCTTATAATTATACATTTAATTATGATATTTTTAAATAAATATCAACAAAACTACCCCCAAGTCTTTTCATTGCTAAAAATAGAAATAATACCCTTAGGTTTTGTGTGTTTTGGTATATCTTTAAGTTGGATACATATTTATATGTTTAATTTTCCTTTAGGGCAACCGCCATTATATTTTTCCCGCAACTGGTGTGAGTTGCGTGATCTGGGTTTTGAAGTTCAATCTCAGATATTAAAAAAACAAGAACTCCAACCGCTCACTCCTATTGCCTTTGTTTATTTGTGATTTGGACCTCCTATTATGTTTCAATGCTGCTAAAGACGGTTCATTTGTTAGTGAGCCATAATATAATACACAGTGTCAGAATATTCTAAAGCATTACTCTAGCAATATATTGGACCGCCAATGACAAGCAGATGGAGGTTCTAATCTTGGATGAGTGTACTGAGGGTGGTTTTCCCTAAATAGTTTTCTATATTTTTATGCAAATGTGGTTACAATTCTTTTAAAATTAAACCACTTTCATTCTTAGTATATAAGTTTAATTAACAGACGTATAACCAAAATATGTACTAAGACATATTGTTAGAAAAAATTAACAAATGCAGTTTCGAAACTCGATTGCAGTAAATTAGATTGCAAGTAATCTACCTTAAATAACTTAAACTGAAATAAATTAACCTAGCTAATTTCCATTTAGCTAAATTTGAGAGAAGGTACAGGAAAATAGTATGAAAACACAATACGACTTTAACAGTGAAAAGAACAGAGTTCGCATTTTACATTGTTACCACTGGACATAGAGACAATGGCTGCTTCTTGAAGAAAATCGACTGCCCAATCCCCTGAGCAAGGTTTCATTTTATTGAAACTCATCAGGAGGAGTGTGAAATGTGCAACACAACTTCCTAAAAGATGAAAACTAATTAACACAAAAATGTTGAAAAAATGAATTGATAACTATTGGGGGACACATAGATGGTAACGTGTGAAAGGAATGAACAAACACAGAAAATGGACATTGGATCAGATTTAAAATAGAACACATTTAGGAAAAGGAAATTTTTTATAGACCTATTATTTGCTTAAAATAATCTATTTAATCAATATTATTTCACAATTTTGTTTTATAAATGATATGGGAATATTAAATTAATTTCCACAAGAGGTATACAAAAAGTTTCTATTTAGGTGGATCCGATAGCTCGATTAGACTATTTAGGAATAGCTACCAATAAACCCGTAGAGCATTATGCGTAATATTCTCGCATGAGAATTAATAAAAAATTAACATTTTTATATAATAATAAACTTGTGGATTAAAAAAAGAACAAAAATTTTAGATGCCAAGTTAAAGTGATAATTAATATGGTTTTATAAAAAGATGTGTGCTATGTCCAAAAAATATTCAATTAAACCTGCGCCTAATATAATCTTCACGTACATTATGCCCAGTATTGTTATTGCCAGGCAGCGGAGGCAAGGGACCATGTTCATCATCTATCCAGGGCATTTCATCACCTGGGAATGCTTTGTCCACATTTATGCTGATATTGTGCAAAACTGCCGTTGCTATTATGATAGCTATAGTACTGTGGGGCTTGGTCTCTAGTCTAGCTGTTAGGCATCTGAAGCGCCGATTCCATAACCCGAAAAGCCGCTCCACAGGATTGCGGGTGGCTATGTGTGCAGCATTATAACGCTGCTCCGCTTCTGTCCGAGCATTAAGGAGCGGTGTTAAAAGATATGGTAGGCAAGGGTAGCCACTGTCTCCCAGAAGAATCTCTCGACACGCCCTTGCTCTAACCTAGACTTAAGACTAGATGCCCCAAATATGGATGCATCATGAATTGACCCCGGTCTCCTGGCGATGATATCCACTATCTTAAGGTGGGCCCCACAAGCTACCCGCACGTAACGGAATCATTAATGGTAAATATGTATTTTTATTCATAACGAATCGCTTTGTTTATCAGCTATAATAAGTGGAATTTTTTATATTTAACAAGAATAAAGAAAATACCCATATCTTATAATATTTATTTAGTAAATTTGGTTTAGTAGTGAGAGATTTACTTTAAGAAAATACTGAACCCAACTTGATATTTAATCTACAAATAGGTCCTATCACTTGGGGAAAAAAATAGTTGAATAAAATTGCTATAAATTATCTTTGTAGCAATGTACCTTGTGAAGGGGTGGAGTTTTAGGATCTAAAAGGAGACTTCTAATAGGACACCTGAAGGATTATATTTGACCAAGGCAATGAACTTGTAAGATAGAACATACACATAATCATAATAAGCCAGTATGTTATTACTCCAATGATTAGCTAATTTTTATCAAATACATTTTTAAAATTTTAAAAAAATTATTAGGGACTTAAAATTATAATTTCTTCTACCAAATTGATGTCTAGCGTAAGCCCTGGATGAAATACATTCCTAAAGATCATGTTAAATATGCATACAAGTTGTTGTTTTTAAACATTGGTAAATATTTTTTAGGAACCATATTGTTATAGGGGGTAACATTTTATATAGAAAGTGTAATAAGTTGGCCTACATTATCAGATTAAGCATATTTTATCCATGCACAAATATGGGGTTTAATGTCCCAATTTACCCCAAAGGCGAAGTAGATTGGAACTCTTGCTTTCAATTTTTCATTTGACTTTGGATTAGTGAAATCATTCTTATTTAGTTATACTATATTACTGGCCATTTACTCTATCCATGGTAAAATAGTCAACTCGTAGCTAAAATTAGTGGGTGTGCTGCTCCAGAAAATGTTTAGCCTTTGTTTTAAATTTTTTTTAAAGGAAAAAAAAACATGTGGAAAAAGAAAATTGATTCAGAAACTTGGGAAAATCTTAACCAAAAAAAAATTACTTACTTTAACTTAAATTGTTACAGTTCAAGCTTGATCTCTTCATTTAAAAATGAAATCCATTCTTCTTGTTTTAATTTGCGCAAAAGTTCGATAATTTTCTCCTTGATCTCTGGATGACAATTGAGGAAATTTTTCCCATTGAAAGTACTGTTAAATAAAAGAACTGAAAAAAATTGAATCAAATAGAATAGCTATAAGCAGAATAATAATCTAATGCTACACTCTTCTACACATTATCACATTCAAAAATATGGTCCACAGTTTTTAAGCACAACACACGCCGAGTAAAGAAAAAACTTCTTTCCACTATCATGCCAGAGCCGGCACTGCTAGAGCAACAGTGTTCTTTATACCTGGCAGTCCCGGCTTCCTCCCCACTCCCCTTCTATGTGCGCATGCACACAACAGTCAAACACAGTCACTGGCACTGTGAAGCGCACAGTTCCCTACAATTTTTTAAAATATTTTTTATAAACCAGGGGATAGCTACTGAAGTACTGACATTAAGCTTAAGGAATATATAATCTACTAAAAAAAATAAAAAAAGGAATAATTATATTAAATGTTATCGATAATATCAAGTAGAAATAGGGGGTGCTGCAGTTCCGCAGTGCCTATACACGAGCTGCCATTGAATAAAAGTATAACTTCTTTTAACTTTTAATGAAAGCGTGAAATAATAATTCAGTCTAATGAAATGAGTGTTCTGACGTTAATGTTGTATTAATCTTCAGTGAATCACGGGAAATGACACGTGAGAAGAAGACTTAACATTCACAAATCTTTATGGAAGACATATTAAGTCGTTTCTAAATAATTATTGTTAGAAATTATAATATCACGTTTGAGAACATTAAACATATTAATATATATTTAAAATCCACTCCAATAAATGAGAAAAACTGAATAAATTAAACTTAAAAAAACTATTAAAATATTTTAAAAATTACTTACGTGTTGGAACTATTGTATTAACACAGGCAACATTTAATTTTTTTTAAGTTCTTGGAATTTTAGCTAACTTTCAATTTAGCACCACAGATATCAAAGTCACTATCGGCAAAATGAATGGAACATGTTCGAGCAAAACTCGTATTACTTGTGTTTTTCCTTTTACATTTGATCTCCCATGCACGACAAATTTAATAAAGGAGTAAATATATATATATATATATGTATATATATTATTACCCTTGCAGTTTATTTGATTATTTACACAGAATGCAACATCAAAGCTAGGCATTTTGTAGGTTTGTTTAAAACACATAACATTAAAACTGAAGAACGTTCGCAAATAAATTAACAAAAAGCCTAAAGGTCTGATTGTTCAGCAATAATTTGTATCCCATATATTATATTATATAAATGAAAAACTATTATAAAATAATAAACAGCTTGATAAGAACAATACAACTACATAGTTAGCATCCATACATATCTTTGGTATCATAGTTACTACTATTGAATCATTAACTAGAACATCCCTGCTGTATTTTATATTAGCATATTAAAACAGATACTTGAATGCTAAGCATAATAAAGTAACTAACTATACACGAAAAAACCACTACCAGGCAAACACAAATAAATAAATAATCATAAAGATAAATAAAAGGACCATCCGACATACTACTAACTGCTTTGTACTGGGTGACGTATTATCGTGGTTGACGTAAGCAATGACATCAACAAATTCTTCCAAATGGCGCTGCCTATCTATTCTCTTTACATTAGTCGGACCGTCATTCGTAACAAATCGACACCCTCGTAACAAAAGACACCCCGCCCTTATCTAGCAAGCGTTTATAGGATGCATATTTGTGATTTGAAGCAAGGTGGGGACTGTTGACCCCGGAGACGTCTATATGGACGGCCCTAAATCTACGACTCTTTTTTTTTACTAAACCTAGTCTCCTAGCTACGGAAATATGTTTAAAAATCAATTAAAAATGAGTTACATTTCCACAAAATATGTTTTATTAATAAGATTCAAAATACAGAGGTAATAAGGAAAAACACAAATGTTGGAATCTTTCGACTTCATTTTGGAGTGAATCATATTTTGAAATTACTCATCGTTGATTAAATATGGTTGGATATCTGAACGTCTGCACGGCAACTTCTCGCCTGCCAAGGAGTCCCCCTTAATATGTATTTCAAGTATATCATAATTGTTTTCTAATGATTAGCTGACTGAGTATTGTCTGCTTGATCCTTGCTGTATCCTAGTTTATTTTGGAGTGTTTTATTGAACATTGTATCTTTCTTATTCGTTGGCACGATCGTGTGATTAAGGATACGGATTGTGTCGGCTTGATTAAAACTGCTAGGCACCATTAAGGAGTCAAGGACTATGCAGATACGGAACTTACGGACTATGTGGACGAGACTTAAAACTATATCCCAAAGAATTAGCGTTTTTACAAACACGCAATAACTACACTGTATTCCGACAACATTTCACCATTTTTCATAGAAAATACACCTCTTGAAAATGAGATACAGTTACATTTTTATCTTGGATGAATACATTTTAGATATGCAAATGAAATTATAAACAATGTAGTTCACGCAAGAATACATCTGAACTAAATTGAGTGCAACCACCCAAAGTCCGTTAGATTAATCCATAAGTATAAAAGCCTAACTTAATATTTAAAATAATTATTATAATGGAACCCTAGCTTTAAAAACATACATACATACATACACACACATACAAATACATACACACACATACACACATACATACACACATACATACATACACACATACATACACACATACACACACATATACACATACACATATATACACACATATACATACACACATATACATACACACACACACATACACTACATTACATAATCATTTCATTCCCTTATAGACTAGGCAAAAAACTCTGAATATAGGTCAAAAAACAACTCCGTACTTAATCCGTACTCACCAATTCTCCACACAATTCCATATCATTGCACACTCCTTTCACTTCAACAACATACATACACCAAGTCATCCTTGCTCTTTCATTCTTAAAACTCTTAATGTTTCTCTTTTTCACACACTCGTATAAAGCATTTAGTCATGGTTTACATGGACTACCATTCCCATTTTATCACACACTCCTCCATCATAATATATTTGCTATGTCACTCTATCTAAACTCATCCTCAACACATGTCCAAACCAACTTAAGATGATTCTTTCACATTAACCAGTTGGATCCCCTTTCAAACCGCACTTCTTCAGCACCCATTCATTACCGACTCTGTACAAACGAGTTTTTACATATACATTTCTTAGATATGTTACTGTAAAAGCACGAAGACCGGTAAATCTTAGAATTTACCGGTATATCCTAGCATTTACCAATAGCTGTTGGTAAAAGTCCGAAATATCTCAAACAATATTGAAATGTTGAGCTTTTACCGGCTTTCATCGGTATATCCTAGCATTGACCAATATCTGTTGGTGAAAGTCCAAAATATCCTGCAAATAAAGCAGTGAGCTCCTAAAATATGTACCCCTTTCTCTTGTTACCACTGGGTACATTTCCCCGATACCCCAAATTACCGATGCGTCACTGGTAAACACGCCCTACTTCTTATTTTACGTGACTGGGTAACGTTTCGCCCTGGCAATCAAAACAAAATAAGGCAATCTCCATCACAATTCACCATGCTTTATTTTAACTTAAATTGGGCAGTTACACACAAATCAACGTATCAACTATCTTAACACGTTACACAGTACAATCTTTTTCATCTCTCTCATCGTCCGTCGCGTACCTCAACCCCGACTTCACTATCTTATCCTCTCCTGTCTGACCTCTCCCTCAGAGTGATTGCCGTGCCGTCTGGCTGCACACCTTCCAACCAAACCTCACGGTGTGACGCAGACGGCACACACTCCCCTCCCTTTTACAAAGAAAATCTTCAATATACTATCAAAAGGCAAATGTCACAAAATACACTTAATTCCTTATAAATACATAGAATTCAAACTCGAACAGAAAACACAAAGAATATTTCAGGTGATCACCTGAATACACAAATCTATAATTACAAATACATATGAAAACATACAGACTAAACCTTAAAACTAATTACAACTTTTACCTGTTTCATCCAAACACATGAACGGACCAACGTAAACAAAATAAGTCAAAATATATCAAAAATCACAATTTATACCAATCGGGTGGAGGAACCCCTAGTCCGAGGAACCCTCTGTCCCTCCTTCCGATTCTACTGGTCCGTGGTACATTTTCAATTGGCTGACGTGAGCTTTCCGTGCGAGTCGACCCGACTCTAGTTCCTTTAATTGCTCCGTAACAGGTGTCAAGAACCGTTCAACAATAGCCGGAGCGGACCACCCAAAGTCAAGTTTAGCTGTAACTCCTTCCCCCGCCTTGCTTATGTTATGCATCTTCCAAACCACCCGGTCCCCTACCTTGTACGGGACTGGTTCCCTACCTCTGTTGTACCGTCG
>CABEEJ010002771.1:7313-76603 GCA_901482245.1 Timema douglasi
CTGCTATGACTACTCTAGTCAGTTCAGTCCAGAATGACCAACATAACCTATACACATCCCTGCTATAGAGTATATTACATTCCTCCCCTCCTAGATCTCTACACATAATCTCTCAAGTACACAGGAGTACGCAACTGTCTCCGTGGCCTCAGGAGAGGACATGATTCTGGTGTTGCTGGTTGTTGATCTGTGTTGTCCATCAGTGCTGTTGGTTGCTGTTCCTGTGGTTGCGGGTTTTCTACTGGTTGCTGCTCGTGGTCTCCTCTTGCCAGAGGTGGTGGTAGCAGTGGTAGTAGTGGTTGTTGAACTGGTCTTGCTCTCTGATGTGTCACAAGGTCCTTAACTGGGTATCTTGCCGGTTTAACTTGTGAAGATGGTCTCTCCGAGGCATTCTCTGGTTGAGGTGTTCTTTCATAGCGTTATCGAAGTTGGTCTATGTGTCTTGTTTGTCCAAGTCACTCCTTAAAACTGACACGGTACATATTCCTCCCTAACACGTCAGTGACCACTGCTGTGTGAGGATTTTCAATAATCCCCTAGTTTATTATTATTATTACTATTAGTATTCTTACCATCTTGTAAAATATATATTATTAGTTGCGATTTTGTGAATCTTCCCTTTTATATGCATTTTGTGGGGTATTTAGTAATGACCGCCTTTGCAGCACGTTCGTTTTAATTGCTGTTACCATGGGATATTAACTATTTAAGGTGGTTCCCTGGTAGCTTACTTTTTTGAAAAAAAAAAATTATATATATCTTAGATCTATAATTACACTAATCTGTGCATTATTTTATTACTTGCCTGATATTTATGCAGTCCATTTTCTATCGTTTTTTTTTTGGGCTTAATTTTATTTATTAGAAATTTCTTCTAGGGGATCCATCTTGATTAGGTAAGTAGTTCGCGATCCCGCCCCATGAGCTTGTTGCTAGGTGGGCATGTCGGCCACGCGAAGGTAGAATGAGAGGGAAGATAAACCTGTTTTATTATTATTTTCTGGCGGGTATTTTTTTTCTCGGAGGAAGGCTATAATTGTTTTGTAATTGTTTTATTAATCATAATTTTGTTATTATTAATTTTAAGCGATTTCCCAAATGTTGTACTTTGTATAAAAAGGCTACATAAGGAGTTAAGATTTTTTTTGCGGGAATCTTACCGCCCTTTTCGGACGACTTTCGGGTAATTCGGGGAAGACGCTCGAAAAGGGGGCCCGGACGGGAGGATTTCCGGAGAGGACAGTGGGTTTTGAAGTGATGGAGGTGATAGGACGTGTTTTTTTTAGTCCGTCAGCATCCAAAGCAATCTATACGTATCACGGACTATTATTGCCTGTTAAGAAGGTGTAGACCGGAAAAAGGACCTTTGTTGTTTTATTTTTGGTTTTTTCCCCTATATTCTTCAAATACAATACATTTTAATTTGACGCGTGTGTAAGCGTGTGTCGGGATACTTTTCGGAGATTCGTCTAACTTAAACCTAAAAACAAAACATAAATGGTGAGCCTGATCCTGTTCTGGATATACTTCATTTGTTTGTTACTGGTAACTTAAAGTTCCGCCTGAATTTGTCAAAGAGAATCCTCGGATACACAAGTGTGGTTGTGGCCGTGACCAGGATAGGTAAAGCTGCTCCTCAAGGGGACACGACTTGCATTTTCGCCTCCATTACTGAGGACCTTATTTTTTTTATTCAGTCTAGAGCTTCAATAGGTATATATATATATAAAAAGACAACAGGAAAAACTACATAACTTTGTAAATGGTTTTGTTTGTCATAGATGGTATGGACATGTAATAAGGATAAAATTTGTGTATGTTTATATTGTGATTTGGTCTGTACTTGGAAACTTTTTTTTTCTTTTCCTTTATAATAGCGCCTCATTTTTTTAATTAGGATTAGCAAAATTGTATGCGAAGTTAACAGACTTTTTTTTTTTAATAAGGAGAAAGTGTTCTTAATTTTTGTATATTACTGGCCGGCTGGAGAAGTAGGGTACAATACTGTTATTGCATAATATAAATAACTCAACCCTCTTTATTGAGCCATTATATACATTTTTTCTTCATTGTTTCAAAACAGTTATAGTATATGATATAAATATTTCTCTTGTTTTTTTTTTCTTTCTTTTTCTTAGGGTTAAGTGTATGTTGTACAATTATGTTTATTTCATGCTCTCCGAAGGCTAAGCTGTGGTGGTAACTTAACAAGTACCATATATATGGTAACTTCAGGGTACAACGACGGAGCTGGTTGGGCTTGGTTGATTTGGTTGTACATTGGTTTTAGTTGGATGGTCATACCATATTCCTTCCACATGCACCCAGCAGAAGTTTCCCCGAACCACTTAGTGTAATTAATTATTGATCATTAGTCTATCTGGATGTAGCACATCCAAGGGTGTTCGGAGTCGGCGATGCATCAGAAGCTGGGCTGGACTTTGGCCTGTAGTTGTTCCAGTGGGGGTTGTCCGGAGCATGAGGAGATTCTCGCTAGCCTAGTATACCAGTCGCCTGTCATTCTTCCCAACTGTTTCCTAACTGTTTTAACCATACGTTCTGCTTGCCCATTGCTTGCATGGTGATATGATTCTGTTGTTAAATGCTTAATTCCATTGGGCCTAAGAAACTGTTCGAACTCCTCAGACACAAAATTAGGCCATTGTCACTTACTAAGACTGTTGGAGGCCCATGTGTAGCAAAAATGTCTCTTAGTTTCATTATTATGCACGTTGATGTTGTAGACTTCATTTGTCTGACCTCAGGCCACTTAGAATGCGCATCCACAAGTATTAAAAAATGTGTCCTTGTATCGGCCCTGCCATGTCAATGTGTAGACGAATCCACGGGCTTGTTGGTGCTATCCATGACTGTACTGGGGCCTGTGGTGGGTTGTTCCGGCTTTCTTGACAGGCTTGGCAAGTTCCCACTACTTCCTCTATGGTTGCGTCCATCTTAGGCCCCCATGTATAAGTGCGAGCTACTGCTTTTGATTGCACCACACCTTGATGTGTAGCATGAAGCATGAGGAGAAACCTTTTGCGGAGTTTATTTGGCAATATCACTCTACTACCCCAGAGTAAGCAATCTTGTGACAAAGATATTTCCGAGCGCCGTGCGCTGTAGGGCTTGAAATCCTCCCCCGCCTCTTCTTCGGGCCAACCCTGTAAAACCCACTCTTTAACCTTACACAGCACAGGATCCTTTATAGTTTCCCTGGCAATTTCAATTACTGAGATAGGCGGGTCTTCCATGTCTAGCATAAAGATGCCCCTGGGTTCTATATTCACAGTTTCTGAAGTGTTCAATGGAAGTCTGCTAAGCCCATCTGCATTTCCATGGTGTTTCGCTGGTCTATAAATAATGTTATAAGCATAACCTCCTAGCATTAAGCTCCACCGTAGCATCCGAGGTGTCATAACACTTGGCGTCTGGCGGGTAGGATGAAATAATCCTAGAAGTGGCTTGTGATCTTTGGCTATTGTGAAAGATCGGCCCGAGATAAACTGCTGGAACCTGTTGACACCAAATATAACCACTAAAGCTTCCTTATCGATTTGAGCATAGTTACGCTCAGCTCGTGACAGTGTTATTGATCCAAATGCTACCGGAGCTTCCATTCCATTGTCCATAATATGGGAGAGAACTGCTTCAACCCCGTAAGGAGATGCATCACAAGATAGTATCAAAGATCTACTTATATCATAATGTGTCAGAACTAAGTCTCACATTAAAATGGCTTTTGCCTTATTGAATGCACTCTCGTGGTTTTGAGTCCATTGCCATGGTGCTTCTTTATCTAGAAGACGGTGTAGGGGTTCCAAAACGGTATCTTTGTCCATCAGGAATCTCTCATAAAAAATTGAGAAGTCCTAAGAAAGCCTGAAGTTCTGTTTTATTCTTAGGTGCTGGAGCTTTGTGCCTAAAAGGCATTTGGCCTAAAGGAATTTAGCCTACACTTTAGGTCAAATGGCGGGTACCCGTCCCAAGCCCAGGGACCTGGTAAAATAAAAGTTTTCCTCTAACTTGCACACAATCCCTTAAAAAGCTCATATAAACTTGTCCCTGTAGTAAACGTGACGACACTTGCCTATTCCTGGACTTGGACCCAAGACATACACTGTGACGTAAGGCCCCCACTGGCCTACGGGTCCAAGGATAGATTCCCGGCTGGGTATTTGTCTCGAAAGGGGAATTACTTCAACGGTCACCAGGGGTAGGTCAGTTAGGTTTAAGTGTTTCCACTAGTTACACACCCTCAACTCATCTCATCGGGACATGGAAAGAACCTCCACGGAAAGGATGTACGATTAGTATATTTTGGTGTTCGCTGGACAACGGTACATTAATGCTGGCTAATCTTTCCACTATTGGGCCACGACTGATGTAGCCCTGACACGCAATATATATGTATTTACACATACTGTTGAACACCATTTTAACAAACTAACCATCTGAACACAGGGCTCGAAACGAGGACTGGAGCCAACAATTCCTCTTGGGAGCCATGCCACGTATTCATTTGTGTGTTTGTGGATGTACTATTGTTTCAATAGTCCGGTGGATGTCAAGTTTTGTAGCGTCGAGTGTACAGATTTGAAGAGTGTTTATCCTGCCGAAGAATTCTCCTCCCAACACCCCCTCAACTCAACACTCTACTCCCCCCTCCCCCCCATCATTATACAACCAAGGTCTAAGAATCTTTACAAATTATATAATTGCGGGTTTTTACAAATTTCTTTCCTTCGTGTAGTTTCTTTTGAACTCCTCATTCCACCTTATCAGACGATCAAATTAAATGTATGTTCTCTGATTGTGAACAATATTTGTTCTCTTTGTATTTATTAACTTTGAAAAGATAGCACTGTTGTTGATATTACAAGACGAACTTCAAAAGTAGACCTTAAAAAGTAACGAACGTGTTAAAACTAGTTTACATAAATTTTTGTTAAATAGGTTTTTTTGTTTGAGTCTGAAGTTTTAGATATCCTTTTTGTTTTGTATGTTCACGACAATGTAAATATATTCAGTCTTGAAGAAACTTTCTTTACGGATACAAAAGTTACTGAAACAATTCAAATGTCAAGTGATGTGTTCTGCAGCTATCACTTTCAATATATATAGAATAACAGTAATTATATGTTAAAATTTATCAATATTGATCACTAGAAATGTTTTTGTATTTTTAAAGGCCCTTATGAAAATTGCTCTGTAGAATCAGAGAGTATGGCTGAACTTGAGTTTCAAGGCCGTTCAATTCCTAAGAGGAGGATCCAACCACCAAATTACCACAGTGAGCCAGCGTTTCTACGAAACTAAAACTAATAATTACCCACAATGATTCAAATATTTGAAACATGAAGTATACACCTAACTTAAACCTTATTTGAGCGTGATTACATTACTTAGTGATGACACAGGACATATTTCAATCAGTGCTAGAACTGCTGATTACATTGCTTGGTGATAACACATGACATATCACGTGGATTCCTTTAAGCGCCGTTTTAACTTTTATATATATATATATACCCCATTAATATGAATATGCGATTAGCCTGGACGCGTAATAAGACGAAGTGGAAGAGAATAAAACGATTTAGTGATCAATGAAAGTAGACCTACTGAATGGAGGCCGATATATCCTAACTTTTGNGTATATATGTACCCACCAAGAAAAAAATAAGAAAACACACATATGACCTAAGGGTATTATCTCTATTCCTAACATTAAAGAAAGCTTGAAGTTGCATTGTAAGTATTTATTCATAAATAACATAATTAATTATATAAGAATATGAATAAGTTTGAACAATATATAGAGATATTAATAAATCATAATGATAGTCGAGTTGGCAAAAAAATAGTATTCTTTAAGATTAAGAATGATTGAAGTAAAAAAAAAAATCAAATCTATATGCAGTTTTACATTCAAAACAGATGCATCAGAAAAGAACAACAGTAATTAAATAATTTCTTTCCGCACGGAACAAACTAGTAAAGTTACGTGACCCTCGTGAACAAATATGAAGAAATTATTCTTTAATTAGGAATTACAGAAATAAATTATTGGTTCTTTTACACTTAGTTACACATTGGGTTACTTTTCACTTTTTTTTAATTCAAAGACATCTCCACTTTCCCCAAACTTATAAAATAAACTATTGCCCTTCACTATTAACTTTGGTTGGTGGAGAATCCCAAAAACTTGCTCAAAATCTATATTATCAACATAATTCTCATTTAATATAAAGTGTTTTGATTTCACCACAAACATTCGAGAATATGACGTTGATTTCTCAATATTCATCGCCCACTCCTGAATGGCAAACTCCAACATACCGGGACTGTTTTTTTTTCCGGGCCCGCCTAAATACTTCATTAAATTATATGTTACAATTTGTATTTTTCCAACTTATGGTTCCTCAAGGATGATATCAGGAGAACTTGAAACAATCTTACTGCCATCATGTGAGTCTGTGTTGGTGACAACTGTGTTTTATTCATCAGAATCCCTATAATTGTATATTTCTTTGTGAACTGACCTACAATTTTTAACAGCACCACGTATTCTCTTGGACTGCTTATTTTTGTCATGTGTTGAAATTTCTGGGACTAGATGACAGCTACACAATTTCCCTACTCTCCACTCATTTTCTGTATAGAAGCATGGCAGTGGCCGGTATTAGACGTGACCTCTTGCATTTGCCGTTATCTGGTGGATCTTGTGTGTTCCGGGAAGCGCTTTTAGGTTTTGTGGTATCATTTGAGCCACTTCATCTATTTTGGTTTGAGTCACATAGAATAGTTTCACATCAGAATCCTTTCCCAAAATTCAAAATAAAGTGTTGGCATCTGGAATATCATTTCCGTATGCAACATAATCGTTGGCCTTTCTTTTGAGTTCATCGTCAACTCCATCGCCTGCCTTCTTGCCACGGGAAGACCCAAAAAAGACCATGTCCCACACAGGAAACCGATATTGAATAAAAGAGTAGAAAAAAAAAGTGAATTATCTTTACTTGCGAAAACTGTTGATTCAGAAATTTAAAGAGATGTTTGAGATGTGCCCATATGGCTGCTGAACTATGGTCTTGTGATTCAGATATGGTGGCAAATAAAGTGGAATCTCCTTTGGTCCTTCCTGCTAGATACACAACTCCCGTGTGTATTGTAGTCTGGTTACGTGATGCACAAAAATGGTAAGTTTGAATTTCTTTGGCCAACTTACATGCATTATTTTCCGATAAGTACAGAAGAACTACAGCTTCATTTCCATTGACAGTATCTTTGCATAATTTGAAGGATTCATTTTGATTTTTAATGTTAAACGAATGTTTTTTAAAGTCTTTAATTCCTTCTTGGAAATTCTATTTCAATTCCTTTATGGTTCTTGTTACATCTGTTTTGGATGCTACACTAACTTCAATAGGGATTTTTTTTCCTGCTTTAGTTTTTTCCCCTTTTTCTTTTACAATGGCCCATTTTTTCCACGTAGCTTGTTCATATGAAGGTACAGCAGCTTCATTAAATGGTACAACTCTATTTTTACATTAGGCACACTGGTTGTACATGCACTGTGCCTTGTTTTTGTCACAACTTATGAATTTACAGATGTTATTACGGTTTTCATCCTCTAGCATTTGAATCTGTTTTAATTTATTTCCTTTAAATTCAATATTAGTGTGTTGTTTGCATAAATATGTGTCACGGCTTAAGTCTGATGAATTAAGAACATAAAACGGCCTATATTGTGTGAATGTTATATAAGAAATACTAATGCCAGTATTTCTGAGAATCTTTTTTTGTACAAAATGTTCATTAGAGCAACTAGGTAATATTTTTGTTTCTTTTCCTTCTTTCATGTGACAATTTCCTTAACCCCAGCAGTGCTTTGACTGACATCATCTCTAATAAAAACCGTCGTTATTTCACTCTTTTTTTTCTTCCATTTGAATTTTTTTAAATACCAATCTTTTCTGCTGACAAGGCCCAAAGCTTTGCTTGTCAATCCTCGTAGACGGTATTTCCTGACTAGCTTTTCTGAAAAAATCACCGCACTGAAACTCTTATCACATTTTTTCCCTAATTAGCTTGTATCCGTGCTTTATGGAGGAAACAAGAGTATTATGGCATACTAAGGTACGGGCAACTTATTCTTAATTTGTTTGTTTCTTCTCATTTTGTTACCATACGTTTCCCTTAGCAGCTTTTCTGTTTTGGATTTAGGTGTTAGCTGATCCTGCGAAGTCTTTAATATATTTTCTGTTTCTTTCCCTATCAGTCTTGTATTTTTCACTTTTATTCTTTTCATATTAGAGCACCGCATTAATTCTTTTTATCTCATTGCTTAACCTAGCATTTTCACGTACACACCTTGAACGATTGCAAAGCACGGTTTTCCGACCACGAGTTTTGTTTAAAGAAGTAGGTTGAAGATCATCATTTGGTGGTGTAGGTGGGAGAAGTGAAGCGGACTTCTATCTCATATGCCTTTCCTGTCGTAACATCTCCAGCTCTTTCTCTGGCTCCTCTGCTCTCGTTCAGTAATTTTTCCAATCTTCTTTCTTAACTTATTTCTCAACTTGTGCTTTTCTTTATATGCCTCTTCTCGATCTGGGTCAAGTTTTCTTTTTTTTTTATCTGTATCTGGGTTGTTTTTCTGCTGTTGTCAGTTTTGCCTGAAAAAAATAACACTTAAGCTAAAAAAATTCCTTGGACAAGTGTGAGACTTAAGCAAGAAACCATAAAAAAAAGGGTGGGGTAAGAGGGTTGCAAGCTTTGGATTAAAAAATTTGATCACTTAGTGCCCATACTTCATATTTTTTTACAGTACTTTTAATGATAGATATACCAAAAATAGGTTTGGTAAGCCATTATAATCTACAAGTTAGTTTATTTTTATGACAGACTTTTATTTGAATCCTTTGTTATTAAAAGAGCATTAAAAAGGTCAAAATTAAGAAAATAATAATGTATTGAAACCTATTTAATCTTCTCTTGCAGAATTAAATGACCAATAAACAGTTAGATATTATTATTATTATTATTGACATTTAGACGATAAATATCAAGTTAATCATGGGTGTTACTCTTCAGGAGTAGCCCTAATGAGATTTTCGGTACAACTCTAACCTAGAAAAACACCACATGCTGTGTGACAATAAAGTTATGCAAAGGCAAAGTATACTGATGTGGCAAACCTTTGAAGACAATTTTGTTATTTATTTTAATTTAATATACAAAATAATATTGGTAAGGTGACCTGGTGGTCTAGGGGTAAGGTGTCAGACTTCTGTGCTGGTGGCCGGGGTTCAATCCTCGGTCGTGGCACAGATTTATCTGATTACCAAACCCTTCCTTCACCTCTGACAAGACATCTTGTAAATGTGGGGAATGCCAGGCCTCCACCGTGGTTCGGATTCCACGTTAAACTGTAGGTCCTCCATTTCATCTCACAATCACTTTACCATTACACATTAGCGTAAGCGCGTATAACCCGAACGGGTAGTAAGACGCGGTGCTAATAATAATAATAATAATAATAATAATAATATTGGTAACACTCATGAGAAGTAATTAAAATACTTACCATGATTTAGAAGTTATTTGTAGATTAAAAAAGACACACCATGAAATCACAAAAACTTCTAGCTTAATAAGAAACAATATGGCTGCCTTTGAACTTACTGCCAAATATAGTTTAAATGTGATAAAGAACAGTAACACTCCTAAGAAATCTTTGGGACAAATTGTAGTTACCATTGTGAGCAATTTCATAGTAAAATAAAAATTTATATTTTTTTAAACTCAACACATTATATTATATTATATTAATAAATTAATATATGTCATTTATTCCAAGTATAAAGGAAAAAAAACTGTTGACAAATTGTACTTTTTTTACTTAGGGTATGTAAATTTGGGGATGTACATGACACACACACAAAAATCCCTTATTGTCAAATTTAAACTGGAAAAGTAATTATTTTATGTGTATTTAAGTCAGTACTAATTACTTTACAAGTTATAACACATATTTAAGCTATTTATTTGTGATATTTGTAGACCGGACAGCAAAAGGTCAAGTAAATTGAAAATGACCCTCAAACACTGAGTCATACATACTCTTTTATTCTTAACACTTTTATGTTCCTCTTTTTCACACATTCTTCTACAACATTTAGCTACGTCTTACATGTCATATCCTATCTTTTGATCCACACACTCTACCTTCATATATTTTCTTAACACTCGATCCACACTCATCCTCTCAACATGCCCAAACCAATGTAAGACGCTTCTTTCACAGTGACCTAGTGGATTCCTTTTCAAACCATACTACTTTAGAACACATACATTACTGACTCTGTCCATACAAGGTTTTACAGACACATTTCTTAGATAGCTCAATCCAAACACATTCAGCATGCTCTTGTGTTTCTCCTGACAAACTCACACTTCACATCCATTAAACAATGTTGGCGTCAACACACTTTTATATACCGCCATCTTTGCCTCTTTTGATACTACTTCATCCTTTGCAATAGTATACATACATCCAACTCTTTTTCAAGATGTATTCACCCGTCTCTCAAGTTACATCTGACTTTCCATTTTTACAGAACCTTCTGCCCAGATACACAAAATAATTTATTTATTTATTCTAACAGTTTTTTATTTATACTAAGCTGACAATCATTTCCTGATCCAGTCTTATCAGAAACTATCAACTTAGTTTTTGAGACAGTTATACAAAGATATATTCTGCCTGTCACCTCATTCAAAGAATTCATTGCATTCTGAAAGTCCCTTTCATTCTCAGCCATTAATATGGCATCATCTGCATATAACAGCACTCTCACATTCACATTGTCCATTTGTACACCAACCATGTCCTCACAAGCATCCCTCATATGCTTATCCATGAATACCTACATTAAACAACCATGGAGATAACACAACCTTGTATAACACCCTTTAATGTCAAACCATTCCTGTAAGTGCCATCCACCATATTGTATGCCTTACTTCCTTTATACACCGCCATAATATTGCATTTACTAATTTATTAATGTAGTTTAAAATGAAAATTAAGTGTATAATGTATCATCTTAAGATCTAAAATAATATTTTTCTCAAATTATACAATAGAATTTAACAGTTGCTATCTGACAGCTATCAACGATACCTTCATATACTCGTATTCTAGTGTCAAATAATACGTTCTAATAATGTCAACTATAATTATATTCTAATTCACCGGTATGTTAAATAATATGTTTTTATAGTGTACTTGATGATGATCATCAGTCAGTTTAGTAAAATGCCTCCATCTTTCTTTATTCTTCCACCGTTAATTCTTTCCATTCTTATCCATTTTCATTCTTCCTGTTATCTGCTCCTCCCTTCTCTTTTTTGGCCTCCCTTGCGGTCATCTTTCCGCATACTTCATTTCCTACATTTCCTTTGGCATCCTCTCTTTTTGTATTCTTGATACATGCCCATACCATCTCAGTCTTGCTTCCTCTATTATCTTATGTACTCTATGTACTCCTGCTCTTTCCCGGATTAATTCATTCCTAATCTCTTTTCTCCTCGTGAAAGTTAACATGCTCCTCACAAACTTCACTCCCATGGCCTCCACTCTCCTTGTCTCTTTTACATTCTTTGTCCATGTTTCTGCTGCATATATGACAATGGGTACAAAGTACGCCCTAGACAACACTTCCTTACATTTCAAGGGGACTTCCCTTCTCCATAGCAGGTCTCTTAAGCCACGTCCAGACTAGAATAGAAGAACGGACACGAATATTTCCACGAACATGTTCGTTGTTTAGTTCTCTTTGGCTAAGTGTCCAGGCTTGGACAGAACATGTTCGCAATAGGTTTCCTTAGTTGGTTGGTATTTTAATTATTTTTACTAGCGAATAGAACATATTAAATCAAACAACTTGAGAACAAAAACGCTCGTGTGTATCTGTTTGTTGTGATGTATTAAAACATAAAAAAAAATTGAGCTATTGTACTTAAATAGAGATTGTTACAAATGAATTTAACAAATTACTTTAAGTATTAACTTAATTTATCTTAATTTCACAAACAACGTATTTTATTTGGTTAAAGAAAGTTCCTGGAAATAAAAATTTAGGAACAATTGGTCTATTAAGTCGTACTAGTAAAACGAGAAATGCTAACGGGAAATTATCAACAGGTAACAAGTGCAGGATCATTAACAGAAAAGCAGGTAAAAAAGGATTACTTTAGACCTCCCCCTACCCGCCTCGGTGGTCGCAAGGTCTAAGGTGTCACATTAATGTTAGACTAGACTGCCGAGGATGAGGAGATCAAAGTTCGACCCCAGTTGGGTGCAGTGAAGGGGTTTTTCCTAAATGTTGTCCCTACGCTCTCCACACAAATATGGGTGCACTTTCTCAAAATTACACCTATCTCATCCCTAACCCATTAGTGTAGTGTAGTATATAGGCATATAACCTTAACGGGTAGTAAGATGCGGTGCAAAAAAAATCCTCCCCTGGTTGTCCCTAAGTACCCTACTTAGGGCGTATTTTGCTCACTGAGGTCAAGCAAATATTTAACCAACAAAAATTGTTATATACATTATAGTTTGTATATAATGTATATATAATTTGTATATAATTTATTAACTTTTCCTGTACCGATGGTATCTAGTTTTCTTTTTTTCCCTTTCTAAGGATGCCTAACAAACTTTCCATTTTTTTTTTTACTGCACTGGTTCCCACCCCTGTCCATCACGGCCCCAATCTCCTTCACGCATATTGTTTATTTTTATTTGATTATAGTGATCTGTATCTTTAGGGTTCCAAATTCCCTGGTGTGGTTTATGGAGCTCCATGAACTTCATTTGCGCTTCCTTTGAGCACTCCATTTGTCTACAGTATACTAAAATAATGGGATGATGATAATAATAATAAATTTATTATATACCTTAAGAAATACACACGTCAAAAGATATATGTAGATTTATTTACAAAAATCAATCCCACATGTGACTCAACTGCTGTCCGGCCATGTATGCTCGGGAAAATATTCCCGGAGACGTCCAGTCTAGAACAAGACCGAACACGAACATCCTTTGGTGCGACGGGCAAAAACCAACAACTGGTGGATTGGTGCCGAACAGAATAACGAACATATTTTGCTACAATGCTCTGTTCGGAAAACCTTCCACATGTGTCACAAACATATTCGTGTTTGTTGTTCTGTTCATTGTTCTGTTCAAGTCTGGACGGGGCTTTACGAGACTATAGAACTCTCCCTGCTGTCCTCTTCTCATTAAATCTTCTCTACTTCCACCTTCCTCCACAATCACGCTTTCAAGAAATTTTCTATTCTGTACTTTTCTCAGCTCTACTCCATCCAACCTAATAGTTTTATTAAGCCTTACCCTCTTCCTTGTCATTACCATCATTCACACTGTACCATGCTAAATTTCCTTCCACACTCTTTCACTTCCTTATTCCATTCTTGTAGTTGTTCCTGTACTTCTTCTTCCTTCTCCCTCCAAACCACCAAGTCATCAGCAAACATCGTGGCTTTCATTCTTTCCTTCCCGAATTTCCTGCCACTTAGTTCATGACCATTTCCATTACCATTACAAATAGTAGTGGTGATAGTTCATTCCCCTGCTTCACTCCATTTTTTATTTGAAANCTCATTTTTCCACTTCAGCCTCCTCCATCACTTTCCAAACCTTATCTCTATCCACACTCATATGCCTTCTCCACATCCATAAATACCATTACCAAGTCTTCCCCATATTCATACCTTCTTTCCATCAGCTGTCTTATGACAAATATTAAGTCTATTGTAGACCAATGTTCCCTAAATCTATTCTGTTCCTCTCTCCACCTTCCTTTCATTTTATTTATTATTCTCTTTTTCAGTATCTTCTCATATTTTTGTACAGTGGCACCCTATATTTCTACACTTCTTCCTGTTTCCCTTCTTGAAAATAGCTATTATAGCTCCCTTTCCAGACTTACGGTGCCTTGGTCTCCTTCCAAACCACTCTCAGCATCCTGTATAACCATCGCATACCTACTTCACCTGCTGCTCAATCATTTCCGCAGTCATTTTGTCCACGCCCAGTACTTTCCCTTGTTTTATCCTCTTTAACACGTCCACCACCTCTTTATATGTTGGACCTCTTTCCTATTATTCTGACATTTTTTCCTGCTCCTCTGTTTCACTCTCATTCCTTTCCTCTTTTGGGTTAAATATTTCTCAAAATCTCTCGTTCATAGTGCCTTTTCTTATTCTTCTGTCTTTTCTCTCTCCTCCTGTTTCTTACTTGGCTATATAACACCTTCTTACCTCCTTCCACGTCCTGTTCCAGAATTTATGTCCATTTTTGCATCCAGTCCTTCCTGACTTCCTGTACAGCTCACTTCAATCTTTGCTTTTTCTCCCTATACTCTTCCTTTGTTTCCTAATTCCTATTCTTAAAACTCCTTCTGAATGCTTTATTTTTCTAATCTACTGTTTCTTTCACCCTGTTGTTCCACCAGGGTGTCTCCTTCCAACTCCTCTTATTACTTGTCCTCCCACATATCTCCTCTGCCACTCCCAGCAGACTGTTCTTAAACCTTTCCCATTCAACCTCTGCACTTTGCATCTCATCCTTGGGTATTAAGCTCTTTGCCTTTTTTTTTTGTACCTAATGATGATGATATAATTTTAATAAAATTATTATATAATAAATATAATTGGCCTAATAAATGATAAATGATATTAATCGCAATATAAATATGATAGCTAAATATTTTCAATATTGATGTAGAAAATAGATTTGTATATGTTCTGAACAAATAATTGTATCAAATTCTCCCCATACTGTAGCTAAAGTAATGAGTGTTTGCTATCAATTCATACAGTTATATTACATTTTCTAAAAAAAAATCTGTAACCAACCCCAACTAGGTCAGGTTCTATTACTAATAAATTATGTATATATACAATCAAGTCTATGGTTTGTTCTTTTAGCATATATCGGTACTTTGTAAACAAGAATCTATCTTATATTATATTATATTATATTATAATATTATTCATATCTAAGAGGAAGCTAAAAGAGAGGGGAAGCTTGTCACTGAGTGAAGGCTCAATATTGAGTAAATTCAAATTCAAAAACCATACAATCATTCCATATCAATCAAAGAATATAAGAAGGCCTAACTGATAATAAAGACATTCTTTCCTTAGATCCGACAAATATTCATGATACAAAAGATGTCATATAGTAAGTAATGTAATTATTATATTCATGACAGAAAATAACAGTAATCATAAACATTAGTATTGTGTAATATTTGAAATAAATTAAATGTAAGCTCTTCCTGTTTTAAAATTACCTAATACCTCCATCTTCCTCTTTCCTTCCACCATTCTTCTCCTCTCACTCGCACACTTGGTCTAATTCGTACCTCCCATCTCTTTCTTTGTTTCCCATGTAGTTTTTTCCCTTCATACTTCTTCCTTTGAATTATTTCATTTTATATCCTCATTACATAACCATACCATTTCAACCTTGCTTCCTCTACTATCTCATGTAATCCAACATCCTCATTACATGTCCATCCCATCTAAGCCCTGCTTCCTCTATCTCATACACTGCAACATCCTCGTTACATTACCCTACCATCACAGCCTTGCTTCCTCTACTAGCTCATATTATACTCTTACCATCCTCATTACATGTCTATAATACCTTCTCACACTTTCTTCCTCTACTATCTCATATTATACTCCAACATCCTCATTACATGTCCATACTCTCTCAGCTTTGCTTCCTCTACTATCTCATGTCCCACAACTTTTGCCTGGACAACTTCATTCCCAATATATTTTCTCCTGGTGACAGCTAACATACTCTCCAGGGCCTTCACTTTCCTGGTTTTCTTACACTCAATGTCTAGGTTTCTGCATCAAAGGTAACTATGGCATGGGTGCAAAGTACACCCTGTAGATAACTTCGGGTGTCTTATGCACCTGTAGAATATCTCCCCCTCCTGCCCTCTTCCAAGATACTATATACACTGTACTTTCTCAGTTATACTCTATCCAGGTTTATATCTTCTCTAAGCTTCATCCTCTTCCTTGTCATCACCATCACTTCACTCTTCACCATGCTAAATTAATTCATCACTCTCTCATTTCATTCTTGTACTTCTCTTCCTTCCCACATCCCGCATACCATCAAGTCACCAGCAAACATTATTGCGTTGGGGCAAGCAAGGCAAGCACTGCTTGCCTTTGCTTGAAGACACGTAATTATTTTATTTTATGTTTAAAAAATAGTCTTCAAGCGCCCATGTGTTTGAAAGAAATTTTCCCGCACATGCCAGTGACCGTAACATGCAAGCAAGACGTGCACTAGTCCTTATCGTGGTTGAAAGTCTACATTTTTCCGCCTTTCACCCCATAGCTATAGCAAGTGTAGTTCTTATTTGTGACGTCATGGATTTAGGAAGAGAATAAGGAGAAGAGCATTAAGACTCCGGTAGGAATGCAAGCAACAAAGTTGCGACTTTTCAACAACCAAAGCTATGTTCGAAGGTTGACGACTATAACCAAAGAAACTGAAAAATACTATCGCATATCTCTCTTTTGCCCTTTCAAAACACAGAAGTGATAAAAGTAGAAACTTAAGGGGGTGGGAATAGAATAAGGGAAGTTTTGCGTTAAAGGGGAAAAATGTACAAATTACTGACCCCTGACACATCTGTTGTGGAGTTTGTTGCAGCAGGTGTTTTTACAGGAGTTTAAAAAACTGTGTGGGCTTGTGACCACGATGCCAGCAACATAATCAGTTGAGAGATCATTTTCAACATTAAAAAGAGTAAAAACATATTCCAGAAATACTATGGGACAAAATACACTTTCTGGTTTGGCACTCCTTTCAAATGAAAAGGGTCTGCTTTTAAAATTAAAGCAAGAAAAAGGTTTCCATAAAAGAGTCATAGCAGAGTTTGTAAAAAAGGAGAGGTGGATGGACTTTATTTACAAACATTAGAAAAAATACGGGTAGTAAAATATCATTGATACACGTATATAAAAATTAATTTAATATCTAAAAATATATATGATTTTTATCACTTACATGTATATTTAACATAATTAATTAACACACATTATAGTTGGTTTTCATTTAAATATAAACAAAAAATGTTTTTTGTGTACTTGATTTAAAAATTGTCAGCTTTAGGGGAACTTGGGTGGAAGATACACAGGGAATATCTATTCACTTGTTAAAATAAAAGGGGGCAAGATATGTTCTACCCCTTACCACCGCATCCTCTTGGATATGTGTTATATAGATTATAGTATGCCTTTGTAAATCATAGAACAGAAGGACGCATGAACCCACAATTATCATTAACAAAAAACATCTACAAATAGCTTCTTGAATCATTAGAGAAAATAATCCGGAAGGGTACCCTGGAACACCTCCAAAAACCCCTCCCAGCTTGTCTAAGAATTTTGGTCCCGAGATGCTACTGTTGCTTTCATTCTTTCCTCCTTAAGTTTCCTTGCCACTTTATTCAGACCATTCCAAAGAGTACTAGTGAGAGAGCACTCATCTACTTCATTCTTAGTTGAAGCCACTGTGGCCATCCCTTCTCCCCCAACTTACATACACTTTACTCTCATAACCCGCCTCCGGTGGCGTAGTTGGCTAACGCGCTTGTCGTGTTGAGCTCGACTGCTGAGGATGGGGAGATCGAGGTTCGAATCTCGGTCGGGTGAACTGGGGGTGGTTTTTCCTAAATCGTTTTCCACTCTCCCTCCACGCAAATGCGGGTTCATTTCCTCTATTTCAACCTTCCCAATTCCTAATCCATTAGCGTAATTAGTAATTAAAGCATATAACCTGAACGGGTAGTAAGACGTGGTGCTAAATAATAATAATAATAATAATAATACTCTCATACTAATACTAGTTCCTTTATTTAAAAATAAATCTAACAAAATATGTTAGTGATTAACGCAGATAAAAATAGATTTATCTTTTATGATATAGGTATATATTTCACTAAACTTATAAGGCATACTAAATATTTTTAATGCACACACATTTTGAAGGATAAAATATCAGTAAACATAATTGTTTGCTCCATGGAATCATGACTGTTTTTATAGGCACTTGAATGTAATGATATCACTGATCTCTGGGACCTCAAATTACATAAATGATAGCCTGCTTCCACAGCACACAAAGGATTAATCATAATCAATTGAAATTTGAAGCAATATTTCAAAAGTGGTTGGTCAGGAACCAAAGCAAACTACACCTCAACTTTCTCGACCGTGCTCAAGGCCATATTTAATGGCGTACACTCTTTTGTTTAGAAATCTTATTTTGTTTCACAAGACAATGGAATAATATTATTATTATTATTATTATTAGCACCGCGTCTTACTACCCGTTTGGGTTATACGCACTTACGCTAATGTGTAATGGTAGGGTGATTGTGAGATGAAATGGAGGACCTACAGTTTAACGTGGAATCCGAACCACGGTGGAGGCCTGTCATTCCCCACATTCACAAGATGTCTTGTCAGAGGTGAAGGAAGGGTTTGGTAATCAGATAAATCTTTGCCGGGACCTGGGATTGAACCCCGGCCGCCAGCATAGAAGTCTGACACCTTACCCCTGGACCGCCAGGTCACCTACAATGGAATAATAGAACAAAAATTATCAACTCAAACCATGGGAGGATTTTTCCCACCTTGTCCTAGAACCTGATTGGGTTACAAGAATGAAGTAAGAATGAGGACGATAGAGGAAATATACCCACATTTGCAGAAAGGGAAAGTGGAAAATCATTTAAGAAAAAACACTCATAGTTCATCCGATCAATATTAAAACCCTAATTTCCCCGTCGCTGGCAATCCGGTCTGACACAAGACTGATGCAGGTGATGCACACTATATCAGTCGAGGAAGTACATCGCTGGATCACATCGGACATTGTGTGCCCCCTTGTCGTGGCATACTATATGCACCAGTTTGAGATTGGACAGAGTGAACAGAAGGGTGAAGAAGTAGGAACAGTTGACCTTGCGGTGTTCTTGCACAGAGATACTGGCAGCTTCTAGGATGGCAGGTACTACCGTGCGTGAACGCTCAATTCTGAAACAGTACAAGATCCACCAACAACCACCTTTAAGGTTTGTATAAAATACAAATTAATAGTAAATCTTTAGAATCAACAAACTGTTTATGAATACATAATACATATAGATATTTAATACAAATAGGAAATTAATTTTGGTTACAGATACAGAAACCACTGCTACATCTTACAATTAAATTAAATATAAAATAGTTAGAAAATTACAGACGGACAGTGGAATTGAACCTGGGATCTTTGGGTTGACATGTTAGCTCTCTAGCACTGAAGTATCCAGTGTTCTATTTGTGTGTCCAGATGTAATCTTAAAATTATATTTAATTTATTTGTAAGATATTTATTAGTTAAATTAGTATTTAATATACATGCCATGTGTCTTTTGTGAGACTGAAGGCTTAGACCATGCATGCGACCACTAATGAGGCTGTGTAGTCAAAGTCGGAAGACATTTTTAATGGAGTCGATAAAAATGTATAGTTTCCGAGTCTGTCTTCAAAATAAAAAGTTATAGTACTATAACAATAGATGGTAACTACATCATTTTAATTTCATACCGTTTTTTATTCTTTAGAATCAATATTTGTAATTTGGATTGACAAATTTATTTAAATATAAATTCACAATTTCAAAGACGCTTCCCATGAAGTAATCTGCGTTGGATAACTTTATTGTAGTAAATTTGTTATTACTAATTAATATACCTAAGCCGTTTTTGAAGTAGTTGGAATTGAAATCTGACAATATAAAAATGTTGGGGTGAAAGACTTAGCGCTCTGAATCCACAGCCCTGGTTACTACCTCTATTTCTAAAAAACTACTAACCCACACAGAATAGTGTTCCATGTTAGAGTCTTATCATTCTGTCATTATTAACTGAAGAGGAACTTGTATTTAAGTTTTATGAACTCGTCCTAACCTGTGATCCAGATTCCAGATTTGGAACAACACTCTAGCCTCCTTGCTGCAGTAAGGATTGATGACATGTCTTGAGGACTCATTGTAAAGACACTCTGGTCTGTCCCATCGACCTTGACACTGGAACTCTCCTCTGTCATCGCAGAGTCGTTGTGTCAGTACATCTCCTCCTCCTTCTTTGGCTAGGTCAGTGTTGCGTTGGTGGGTTGATACATCTCCTCCTTTCTTGGCTAGGTCAGCGTTGCGTTGGTGGGTTGATACATCTCCTCCTCCTTCTTTGGCTAGGTCAGCGTTGCGTTGGTGGGTTGATACATCTCCTCCTTTCTTGGCTAGGTCAGTGTTGCGTTGGTGGGTTGATACATCTCCTCCTCCTTCTTTGGCTAGGTCAGCGTTGCGTTGGTGGGTTGATACATCTCCTCCTCCTTTCTTGGCTAGGTCAGCGTTGCGTTGGTGGGTTGATACAATCCCCTCCTCCTTTCTTGGCTAGGTCAGCGTTGCGTTGGTGGGTTGATACATCCCCTCCTCCTTCCTTGGCTAGGTCAGCGCTGTATCGTTGGGTCGATACATCTCTTTTCTTGGCTATGTCAGCGTTGCGGTTGAAATAGTCACCAAAGTATTTCACTTCTTTCACCATTGTTGAAATACTGGCCATCACTGTGGTGAGACGATCTCTTACCTATAGATATGATTTGTTTCATTTTTATTTAAGGAACTCTCCTATCATTAATTTACCAAGTTCATGTTCTATGGCTAATTTAAAATTTACATTAAACTGCCAACTGATTTTTTGTTTTTTCTTGTTTTTAAATGATATCAATGGTTTTGATTCTCACTATTACTATTTATTAATGTAGGTTTTTGTTTTTCAATAAATATTTATTTGTATGTATAATTAATTAGCTATTATTGTTTATTTTATTATACTATGTATTTAAGTTATGCTTACATGTCAAGTACTTGTGTACTTTTCAGTGCTGACATATTATAGGCCTTGTGACTGTTGGCTAACACCATAATAAAGAGAAATAAAATTATTATTATTATTATTATTATTATTATTATTATCATCACTATCAGTAAGTTCTACAAGAGATGAAAAAACCACCACAAGTGAACTCAGTTGAGATTCGAACCCTGCCCTCCTCATTCTAATATACTGTGAGCTTGAAACCCTAGGGCATTTGACCATTGTTGTGAGTATTTAGCTAAATTATGTCAATAAATTAATATACATTTCATGAGAGATATCATTTGTTTATGATCTACGATTGGTTGATACAAATAAACTGAGAAATTGGAAACCCAATAAGTAACAATAAAATACATCTTGTTTAAAATAAACACTAGAATATTATTTGCAGTCTAAATTTCACGAGGAGATTTCAAAAAAATATTGAATTTTTTTTACAGTCAAAGTTAATAACGTATTATATTATTATTGTTATTTTATATTTATATATATTGATAATATCTATAAAAAGTGAAAGGTGCAAATAACAAGACTTAACATATGAATACATGAAAATAAATATATTAAGGGACTGTTCTATTTGAGCAAACAAAATTGGGTGTCGTGAAACAGCAAATTGACGTAATGGTCCTGCATGGGCAAACACAACAAGCAAGCGACAGAGTTCAAATCAGTAACCACGATGATGTCGTGAAGGAACTCAGTCAATAGTTGTTGATAAACTACAAAAAGCTAAAAGGAAAGATCTTAAGCAAATATCATCTCCTTATAAAGGGAATCTTAGGTTGAATTTCACCATTAATATGAAGGAAAAACCCATTAAACATTAATAAATTAAAAGAGGAATTCCTGATCTTCCATACACTTCCATTGTTTAGATTTATAAATCTAATAAGGTTTTAAATTCATATTTTTCAATGCAGAAATAATGTATTATAATTTTGAAAAAAACAAATTTAAAAAAATAGTTATGTCAACATTTTTAGAGAGCTGAGACCACTCTCTATCCCCCAAGCGATTAATTCTGGTAGTTTTTATATTTCACAAAGTACATGTCTCTTTTTTACTTCAATGATTCAGCAATTTTTTAAATTTTAAGCATAACACTAGATGTAAGTTAATCCAAACAAAATACACACAGTAAATACTGCCTGTGAACGCTAGATCAGAAGTTGTGCAGACAAACACTCCCTTTGTCTGAATGCTCGGAGTAACAGTTGTGAATCTGGCCACGCACAAAAGTATCAAAATATTTGAGCACTTTAACTGCTTTGAATCCTGCCTACACTTCCATGCCAACAGTGCATTTGATATTCTTTCTTTGCTCGCTTTCGTTCGCTCGTGTAGGAAAGCACCTAACTATTCTAGCTGTCAGATAAAGTTCTTCCAGTGAAAATTTGTCTGTGTGTTTTATATTCTAGCTACTAGATATTATTTTGACCCTACAGGTTATTGAAGCACAGTGCCAACAACAATTAGTATATTTATAGAATGCTTCAACAAACAGTTAAAAACGGTGCATCCATAAAACTTATATAAAACCAACCTCCTTGTCTCTCTTGTACAGTTCCGACTTCTTGATGGCATCATTTGTTTTGTAGAGATATCCTCTCACTCTGTCCTGGGCCGATCGAAACATAACCTCTTCTTTGGACTTGGCTCTTGTATCCAAACCTGAAACAGGATTCAAAACAAAAGGGATATTAACTATTAATTGGATTTAAAAAAGTAAACAATTTACCAAAATGTGGAGCTCACACTAAGATCATATAAAATAAGTTTTGGTTAAATAAAGTCACCATTTTGTAAAAAATTAAACACTAAGTAGAAATTAATTTGTGATAAAGTGTACAGAGGATTTTAATCAGTAGATTTAGAACTAATTCAGGCAATACATTAACAACACTAGCAGCGTAGAGATGAGGAGGTACAATTGAGAGGAAATATACCTGCATTTGTAGGAAAGGGGAGAAAGAACCTACTAAAGAAAAACAACCCTCAGTATAACTGACCAGGATTCAAACCCCAATCTGCCCATCCTTGGCAATCCAGTCTAGTTTTAGTCCACATAACCACCGAGGAGAGGTTCACAATCCATTATGATCAGGAAGTCTCATTCGCTAATAACAGAATAAACCTCAACACATTAAAATGACTGAAATATATTCTAATGAATATTAGTGACCTTGAAACCAGAGAGGATCCTGTGATATTGAACTCAGCAAAGTTGTGCGCTCATCCCTGCCACTATCAGAGATCAGTTGTGCCAACTGTCGCACCTTATTCTTCAAGTCGGTGGAGAAAAACTCCTTCACTTGTTCACCAGTCTGTAAGAAGTCCAAGTTGACAGCTTGCAACGCGTTGTACAGGATATCAGCCCCTAAATGTGGAAATAAGGGTTGTGTAAGGGTTGGATTTGTATTTCATTGCGCGCCAATGCCAAGAAAGAATTGTGGCTGGTTCCAACGCCTTATACGAGTTTTACATTTTAAGGAAGGATGGAAGGGAATACAATTTAAGGTAGGTTTATTTTAATTTTCTGCACATAGTTCTTGAATATATGTCATGAGACTAGTAGGCCTTTGACTAAAACATTTTAATGGAGATAAGGTCATATTAAAACACCATAGTGCCAAGTTAATGACAGATATTCAAAAACTTTTGATATTACCATGCACAGGAAAATATAATTAACATCTCTACTGGAGCAATATTTTATTTGTTATGAACAAATTAGTTTTTGGTTTTAAAAACTGCAAACATATTTATTTTAAGTTGTGTTCCTTAGTGGGCACAAATAGTGTGTTTCACAGAGATAATAAGTTTCACAGAGATTGTTTCACAGCGATAGTAGAGTTTCACAGAGATAAAAGAGTGTTTCACAAAGATAAAAGAGTGTTTCACAGGGATTAGAGTGAGTTTCACAGATATTGTAGAGATTCACATCGATAAAAGAGTGTTTCACAAAGATAAAAGAGTGTTTCCCAGAGATTAGAGTGAGTTTCACAGAGATAATAAGAGTTTCACAGCGATAGTAGAGTTTCACAGAGATAATAAGAGTTTCACAGCGATAGTAGAGTTTCACAGAGATAAAAGAGTGTTTCACAAAGATAAAAGAGTGTTTCACAGAGATTAGAGTGAGTTTCACAGAGATAGGATCAATTTGTCTTAATGCCAGATATGCTTTGAAAATTGTTTGGAGATTGAGACTCAATTTGTTTTTAAATAATTCAAGATACAGTTAACAAAGGTAAAACTAACAGTATTCTGAGATTACGTTTAAAATTGTGGAGTTGTTTATTTACTTTACTTTACATCCATGATTGTTTCCAGCTTGTGGCCTGGGTCAGTTTTATATTCAAGCCATATATTTTTCACTACTGGCTTGTTAAGCTTGTCGTAGCTTCATATACCTTATAATAGAATATAACAGGAACAACAACCAGTCCCCGGCCTTTAATTTATCAATGTGAAAAGGTAAACCCATATTTCACAGATAGTAAATTTACGGCCATGCCGGGAATCGAACCCGGGATCTTTAACTCAGTAGACATGCTATCGACTGAGCTAAAAAATAAGATGCCAGATAGATGTGTATACTATATTCCTGAAACTTGCAATTTTAATGAAAGTGTATGAATTATAAGAATTTGATTTATTTAAATGTCTTAGCACACTTTTTTCGCACATATCATTACTCTTCGACAGATGTAATAGAAAATCGCAAATTAATCTAACATGAAAAAAAATTAATGTGTGACTCGTTAATTATATTTAAAAAAATAAGTGTACGAATTTGTACTACTCAAACTATGTTGGTTCAAATTTGAAGTACTCCCAGTATAAACATAGATTGCCAGTCAAAACGGGCTAGATGTCCTCACAAACCTGACAGAGAATTCTCTCCGGGCCGCAGGAAGATCAAGAGCACGTGCTGAGGCAGAGTTTGAAAATATTCCTCATCATCCACGATGGTTCCATCCAGTAACTGTACCACCACAGACTTCCTTGGAATCTGTAACCAACAAGCTCAGTGCTGTTTTATTTCCCACACACTTGACTCACAGATTTATTATATAAGACTCTGTACTCTCTCTGATGAACTGTTTAATATTTCTGCACTTAGTAGTACTCTCATCCAAACTACCCATTTTAATATTGACAATATCCACCTCGGTGGCCTAGTTAGCTAACACACTAGTTTTGTGTTGACCTAGACTGCCGAGAATGAGGAGATCGAGGTTCGAATTTTGCTCGAGTGAATTGGGGGTGGTTTTTTCTTAATATTTTCCCATTCCCCCTCCATGCAAATGCGGGTTCACTTCCTCTATATTCAATGTTCCCAATTCTTAACCAATTAGTGTAATTAGTACTTGAGCGTATATCCGAAATGGGTAGTCAGATGGAGTGGAAAATAAAAATATTGACAATCTAAGGAACTCTATTCAACTCAGACTTTACAGTGCTGTTATAAAACCACCTACAGTAGCCCCATGGCTTCTTTGGTGCTGACTGACAGCTCACAGTTCACAGCTGACAGCTCTGAAAAGATACCAGACCAAATTATGTATCCCTTCGCTGAACTATATGATCTGCAAAAACATGTGGTTAACAGCTGGTATATATCTAAATGTTGACTGTCAGAAGTCAGCTGTGAAATGTCAGTCAGCACCAAAGAAGCCAAGGGGCTACTATAGCTTATATTTAAAGCACAACATACATTTCACAAGGGATACATCACATTGCTGACGTTGAATAATGACCCTACAGAGTGCACCTAACTTAGGTAGATAAGACAGCTCAAACCAGGCCTCACATCTAAAAAAAAACTATTGAACTGGTCCTGGTTGTAGTGTAATCGTGTATCTAATATCTTGTTTAATCAGCTGAGACAGGTTTTGGTTGTAATATAATTGTGTATCTAATATTTTGTTTAATCAGCTGAGGCAGGTTTTGGTTGTAATGTAATCGTGTATCTAATATTTTGTTTAATCAGCTGAGACAGGTTTTGGTTGTAATGTAATCGTGTATCTAAATACCTTGTTTAATCAGCTGAGACAGGTTTTGGTTGTAATGTAATCATGTATCTAATACCTTGTTTAATCAGCTGAGACAGGTTTTGGTTGTAATATAATTGTGTATCTAATATTTTGTTTAATCAGCTGAGACAGGTTTTGGTTGTAATGTAAACGTGTGTCTAATACCTTGTTTAATCAACTGAGACAGGTTTTGGTTGTAATGTAATCGTGTATCTAATATCTTGTTTAATCAGCTGAGACAGGTTTTGGTTGTAATGTAATTGTGTATCTAATATCTTGTTCGATCAGCTAAGACAGGTTTTGGTTGTAATCTAATTGTGTATCTAATATTTTGTTTAATCAGCTGAGACAGGTTTTGGTTGTAATGTAATTGTTTATCTAATATTTTGTTTAATCAGCTGAGACAGGTTTTGGTTGTAATGTAATCGTGTATCTAATACCTTGTTTAATCAGCTGAGACAAGGTTTTGGTTGTAATGTAATTGTGTATCTAATATCTTGTTTAATCAGCTGATACAGGTTTTGGTTGTAATCTAATTGTGTATCTAATATTTTGTTTAATCAGCTGAGACAGGTTTTGGTTGTAATGTAATCGTGTATCTAATATCTTGTTTAATCAGCTGAGACAGGTTTTGGTTGTAATCTAATTGTGTATCTAATATTTTGTTTAATCAGCTGAGACAGGTTTTGGTTGTAGTGTAATCGTGTATCTAATATCTTGTTTAATCAGCTGAGACAGGTTTTGGTTGTAATGTAATTGTGTATCTAATATGTTGTTTAATCAGCCTGAGACAGGTTTTGGTTGTAGTGTAATCGTGTATCTAATATCTTGTTTAATCAGTTGAGACAGGTTCTGCTTGTAGTGTAGTCGTGTATCTAATATCTTGTTTAATCAGCTGTTAGAATGGTTCTTAAATATATCATTCATTATTGTTCAATCTCTCCTTTTCAGTCTATTAAGCTTTCCTATATCTGTTTCCAAACAGGAAAGTAATTATGTACATATCAGATTATTAACACCCAACTTGAAACTTAAAGTGGCTGAAAGCACAGTATTATTAACACCTAACTTAGAATGTTAGGTGGCCAAAAGAATGGTATTATTAATACCAAGCTTGGTAATTTAGCTGTCTAAAAGCACAATATTACTAACACCAGACACAAAACTTTTAAGTGGATAAAAACACGATATTATTAACAGTGATATTGGAGCTTTAGTTGCCTAAAAGAACAGTCTTATTGACACCAAACACAGAACTTTAGGTGTCTAAACGCACGGTATTATTAACATCTAACACCTATTTTAGAACTTTAGTTGGCTAAGAGAACAGTGCTATCACTTTGCTCTAAGAAGAGGACTACCCAAAAACATTAAGAAGGCCATGATTGTCCCATAGTATTTATAGCTATTATTTTAGAGTTGTGGTTTTAATTGTTAGATGGCGGTAGACAGATCAGTTATTTGATTCGACAAAGACCATTTCAAGGTCTTCATTTCCCTGATAGTTCACAAGAGTGTGTCCAAGTCCTGACTCATGGAACTTAACACCTGCTTTGATTTGGAGGGGGTAGGGGAACTAAGTCGTCACTGGTTTCTAGTTTCACATGTAATAACGTGTTTTTATAAAATATCACAGGTCACAGGAGGAATTTAATTACATATTACATTTTTATGGGGCATTTATGTGTGACACAATGATGCACCACAGTAAAATGCCAGATGTGGAACCACGAGCCATAATTTGGGTAACCCTGACACAAAACAATTATTACTGGCTATAATCGTTTTCAACTTTTGTTCAGCTCTTTGTAGCAGTTTGGGCTGTATACATACATTAATTGTGGTGATGGAGCAGGACTGAAGAAGTTAAAATGTTATAGGAAATGTACCGACATTTGTGTGTGGGGAGAGTGTGAAATAATATAGGAAAAACCACTCTCGATACAGCCGTGAGGGATTCAAACACCAGGCAGTCCAGTCCAACACGAGAGTGATGTGTTAGACCATGCGACCACTGATGGAGATTGATTTAAATTATCTAGTCCAAGGGAGCAGGATTAGATGGCTTACTAGTGCTCGCAGAGGATATTATTGACTTACTAATCTAAAGAAACATGGTGGAAAAGAGATATCTTTAATTAAATACACCATCAATAATCTAGAAATATGTAAAACAACATTTATAAAGTACTCATGGACTGTGCAGAGGATTGATACCTTTTCTCTATGGTCATAATACTCCACATGGCCGATCACTGCTGGTTATAAAATAGTTGCTTACATCCAACTTTTGACAGCTCTTGTCAACAAGTTCATCGAAAGAACGACATGCGACACCAACAGTTCTGCTGCGCCCACTATTTGTCACCTTGAACCCTCTCAATCCCTGCAAGAAGGAACATATAAAATATACACACATTTATCACCTTGAACCCGCATCCACACTATGGCACAGAAAATAAGACAGTTAAATTGTTGTCTGAATGAGGATAGTTATCTAATTCCAGGCAAACAAGATAGTGAGGGAAGAAAATAGAAAATGGACAAAGAAGTTAGCAAAGATGATGGGAGCAGATATAATGGTGAAAGAGGTAGTAAGAAGAGTAGGGGAAGGAAACATGAAAGTAATGGTGTTTGTGGGCAACCTGATGGTATGGGGCAGTGAGGATCTAGAAGGGCAGGAGCAGTTGGATTGTGCCGAGCTAATTGTCATTAGCTCGCACAAGTAAATGATTACATAAAACCCTTAATGTAAAAATCTGCAACCCTCCAAACTTGGCCCCCCTGGGAGACCCCATATTCAATCCCTCCAATTACGTTACGCCAAGATCTACATCTATTCTCAATTGATTCACTGTCCTAAATTGTTTTTCCATGGAAGAGGCGCTTTGTAGACTTATGTTTCTTCTATATCCTCTCCTTTTTTTTAACTGCTCACGCAGGCGCAGTTTAGTCCCATGAAGACACGGGATCGACTCCTAGGTCCGTCCAAAAGATATAGTATCTAGTGTACTCCCGAGCTGGGACGAGCTCGACATATCGTCCAATCTCTGGACACGCCGCGTGGCATGACTGCCAGGGTCAGGGCCATTTAACTTAGTGCTACATTGAAAAATAGTGAATTGCTATACTACAACATTTATGGATGTGACTTCTGCATTGACCGAGTACTGTGTGTATGATTCTCGCTCAGCCTAGTCTTCCAGCAGTACGACTGGTACAAACAGACCTTGCTGAAGAGCATGAACACCCACGGAAGGCAAACTTTGGGTCGCGGCAGCTAGCCCTCACCGCATTGGGTTGGGCTACTGACCATCCGCTACGTCAGACATGGTGTGGGTCTGACTCCCCTTCATCCTCGCTGCACTTCGTCCAGCGACAATGTTTATCTACACTTGGTACCAATGCAGTACCCCCTGCCGACTTCGCGCCCGGTACCATTTTGGTACAACCCAGCTCGCACACTCACTGTACCGTGCCAATTAGCCGCAGAGCCAGCAGGACGACTGCATCTGATATGGTGTGGGTTCTAACCTCTGTCATCCATGCATCATTCATACCAGCTATGCCACTAATCGACACTGCGTCTTGTACCATTGTGGTACAACCCAGCTCGCTCGCTCACTGTCCCGTGCCAGAGTGCCACAGAGCCAGCTGGACTGCACTTGCTTAGAGTGCAAGGACCTGCATACCGGACTCCACTCTGCCTTCACAGCTTGCCACCTGATATAGGAGACTTAAAGGTGTTGTTACTAGGTCTACCAAGGGGAAGAAGGTTAGTCACAAGCTAGGCCCCCTAGCTCTACCTCAGTTCGACGATCTATTTACTGGTGCGTGCGAACGTTCTAGTAACACACTCTCACTATGAACCTATTGACAGCTCTTTCAGAGCAGGGATTCTGTGATATCCAAACTGAGGGCGAGTTCACATTGAGTACTAAAAGTGCTTAGAGTTTTGGGACTAGTTAACCTCCGTGTTTTGTGAGATTTTTGTAGATTCCGGGTATATATTTATATGTCACTATCTGGTAGCCACTAGATAGGTGATTCAGTTGCCCTAGTATGTAGGAACTACATTGAGTACCAGTTAGTGATATATATGTAGTAACGCTGAGGCGTATGGGCGACTATAATGTTGTTCCGAAGTATAGATATGGTCTCTCCTTCTGAGTGCACCAAGTTAGTACTTCACCGTCTTGGCTTCCCCATTTCTGTTCTAAATTTAGTCCCTTTAGACGGGATACTTGCCTCCTCGTCATGGATTTATTGACGTTCTGTAATGTACACCTCCCTTAAGCAGTTTTGATTATTTATATTGCTTTGAACTTCATGCGAATGGCTTGCTTATGCTAATGTTTTATTCTGGTAATACAGATGTGGACGGCGGCCTGAGGCAGTATTGGGCAGAGTGTTCACTACATTATCCGAGCACTATAAATGCTGAACGAGTGTTTATAGTTATTGAGAGAAATAATAATATGTATTACACTTTAGCTTGGCTACTTCACGCCTTAGCAAATGGACAGCCAATTTCCAGTAATAAACAGTGATCTCTGCTACTCTTATGTATTATGTCCTTTGAAAATAAAATATATGCTTTTCATGTAACTAAGTTATGTTTAATTGCACCCCACCCCTTCATTCCTGTCATGTAGGATGCAGGATGTATGGAATAGGGTGGTGGGACAGTAAGGAATGGAGTTTAATGTTAATAAGAGTGAATTGGTGATTATAACACGAAAGGAAAATAGCCGCACAAGGGGAGTAACATTAGAACAACTTAAGAAAGTGAAAGATTCAAATATGTGGGAAGTGTGGTATAGGAAAGAGAGGTTGGGGAAAGAGGCCTTTTACAAATAAAAATTTCATAGATCCAAGAAAGAAAAATTAGCATAGAGCATACTTTATTGAAAATTACAAGTCATGTTTTCAATTGACTTATCAAGAGTGACATTATGAACCTGTGTCTTTTAGGCTGTAATAACATCAGAAATTGTTTCATCATGGGTGAATTTGTATGCCAAAATTTTCTTCTTCCTCAGTTTCTTTGAGGGAAGAGGACAATGCACTTCAGAATCATAATCTTCTATTTTTTGCAGTTGCGTGTAACATGGTTAGCAAAATTGTCAATAGCTTTCTGGATGGTGTTGAAATCAATTGCTTGTTTTGGTGTTACAGAAACCATGTTATAAACTTTTAAAATATCCATGTCTTTTGTTTGAAGATATCTAGATAATGGAGTTATTTCAAATATTCTAAGAACAATTTGTACAGTTAGAATGGTTTCATACTTGAGTAGTTCTGTGTATGCCTTTTTAGAGTTTATATTACTAAAACAATTAATTTAATTTGTATCATTACTGTGTATCACTTTTATGTATGTAAAAGTTGGTAGCATATTTGTAAAGAATGATATTGTTTTTAATTATTGGAATAAAAAAGGTTTCATTGAAATTAACAGAAATATTATTATTTGGCTGTAAAATGCCACATATTTTTTCAAAATATGTAATACCCCTTAAATTGCATGTCCCACAATAAAATTAGTAGTTATCTCATTAATAAAACAGCAATGTGTCAGTAAATCTTAATAATATAGAAGAACAAGAAATATTGTACTAGGAAAAATAACAGAGACTGACCAGTGACAAGACAATTAACTAACATAATATCGAGTTACAACAAATGTACTTTCATGTACACCGAGTGACTAACTGGATGTAACTGTTACCCATCATAGCTTATCACCAATGTGTGCACTAGTGACAGAATTGCCAACTGTACAAACTGGATACTTCTTGTACTATAAGCGCTAGTATTGTGACTTGTGTATTAATCCCCCCTTTTTTATTTTTTATATATAATCCTAACAATAAAATTAATATCATGCTAGGCTCCGTAAAGTATTTTATACAGCTTTCGATAACATTTTAAATTAAATGAGATTCAATAAAATTCCGATCTCCATCGGCGGCCCACTGACCCATTTTAGTAGTGACCCTTCAGTTATTTGTATGAGTTGCCAGGTGGCCAGTCTGCCTTTGATTGAATATAAGAGAGATTGGAAAGTGAAGGTCATGGGAATTAAATGTGTGAGGAGCGTGGTCATGAGGAGAAACAGGATGAGGACTAAGTTATCCAGGCAAGAATGGGGGTTCAGGGAGTACATGAGATAGTAGAGGAAGCAAGACTGAGATGGTATGGACATGTATGAAGATGGAGAAAGAGAGGATGCCAAAGAGAATAATGGAGATAAAGTAGGTAGGGGAAAAAAAAGTAGCATAAGGAAGAGCAAGAAAGCGATGGAATAAACTGTGCAAGTGAAAGGAGAAGAATGAAGAACACAGGGAGATGGGGGCATTTTTACTAAACTGACCCAGCTAAAGGCTGGAAACAGTTGATGATGATGATGATGATTATGATGATGATCTGTCAAAAGGTAATATTTGGCTCAAGTTGTAATATATGAAACTATTGTACTACAAATTAAATTACAATAATGATTAACATAATTTATTATTTAATTTGAAGACAGTACACTTTTTTATACTTAATTACATTAGCAAATCTAGAGAAGAGTCCTAAAAATGTGTGTTATTAATGATAATCAAACAAAGACATACAAGCCAAATCTTTATTTGATAAAATAATGAGCTAAATACAAGATAATATGGTAATGTTATTTTTAAAGCAAATATGCTTTTAAATATCAAAATAATTCATTCAATTATCGTATTCCTAAATTTTTAACTATCAATTAATTGGTAATCAATCAACTTGTAATAAGTACATAGGACCCTAAACAATAGTTTTAAAAAAATACAAAGGCCCTTACAAAAATACACCATTAAAAAATAATGTGAGTAATAATAATTGTATTTTAACAACTTGCACAAAATTGATAACTATGACAATTAGATTATATTCAACTAAAGTAATGTGAATGAATAAATTTAAAGATAATATGCACCACAAAGTTTAAAAATTTGATAGAAATGTTGTCTTTGGTAGCGAAGGTCATGGGTTTAATTAATACCACAGCCATAAAGAGTTTTAATACTAACATCAAATGTATTTATATTTTGTCTCAATATATATAAGATATATATATATAGTCAAAATATGAATCAGGATTAAATGATAATTATCAAGTCTGTATGAAATTTAAGGCAAAAACAGAAAACGATTATAATGTCAGATTTGCAATTGTATCTAAGATTTTATAAAGGAAGCCTCAACAAGAATAATATATTATAGAACTAGTACCAATATTAGTTCAAAATTTGAATTTTAGCTAACCAAATCATAGAACTATATAAATTGCTGCATTATATCTCTTTACAACATAATGTATGCCTAATGTGCATTACAAATACATTAAATATTTAATGTCAACAAATCCCTGGTTTTAGATTTGATTAATTATGGGGGAAATTTTTTAATTAATTTTTCTTGCAATATTTGTGTTGTTTTTGGCACTGGAAATATAGTTTATGGTAAGCTTTTAATGAATCACACACCATAATAAACTTCACATATTATTGAATCAAAATGATGAGACAGTGAAATATTTCTTCTTCACCAACAATATGTGTAAGGTTGAACACTAAAGCACAATTACTAATATGAGGATTTTTGGGTTTAAACTTATTTATTCGGCTCTTAAATTGCTCTTAGATCATTTCTATAATATTTTTTTTAGCACGGCTCGGGTTTTATGCTTGTGTACCAAGTACACCGGTGGTTTTAGGGATGAGGAAGGTTATATTTTGAGGAAGTGTGACCACACTTGCATGGAGAGAGCGTGGAAAAACTATCCTCAGTACACCCGACCAAGATTCGAACCTTAATCTCCCTGTCAGCAGCAGTCTAGTTTAACACGAGAGTAGTGCGTTAGCCCATGTGACCACCGAAGCAGGTTCCATGATAATTATTTAGCTTGAGTGTGGGTGTATAAAAACACTTCTAGAGTTACCTGAATGATATTAAGTTTTAATTCAACTCAGATCAAATTTATCAAGATGTAAGAAAATAGCTTAGAATTTTAACTTAAGCCATAAAAAAAATCACACCTAAGTAGACTTGAACAAAGAATATTAAGAGTTACGGTACTTGTCAATTGCTCTGTTGTAAGTTTATTTATATTCCCTAATATTTGACTTATCTGATACTCGAGCAAGTTAGCGGCATTGGTAAAGGTGTGGGGAATGTGAGATAAGACCAGTGTTTTTGCAATTTTTATTGCAAAAAAAAAAAAGTTCAAAATAAATTAAATATTGCTTCTCTACAAACAAAGAGTTTAATTTTCTTCACATGTTGATATCAACAGTTGTTGAATATTCATCAAGGGTGTCCTGGAATTTAATGAAAAGTCTCTCTCTTCATTTAAAAACATTCCTAGATAATTCTACTATTTTCATAACAGATATTCCAACAACTGTTGATAATATTCATCACGTGAAGAAAATTAAACTTAGTAAACTGTTTGTATAGAAACAATATTCAATTTATTTTGACCAAAATGTTTAGCTATAAAAACTGCAAAAACACTGGTTCTTTTCTTGTGTTCTCCACATCCCTAACCTTCAATGGGATCAACAAGTTTTTACAGTCCGAACCAATCTAGGCGTTGATTCATTTGAAATTAGCTCATATATAGTAATCATGCAAATGTAAACAAAAAATATGTAAAAATAAAAAATGTATGAACAGGGCACAAATAAAAAAAAAACCTTAGTAAAAACAAAATATAACTTAGTTATATTCACAATATTTCACAAGCATATTTTAAGAAAGTGACACAATAATCTTTCTTGTCAAGCATGTATTTACAAGGCGAATGCACTTAATGAACAACACTTAACACGTTTAGTTTCTGTACAGTGTTTACAATCAAATGTGTGTTTCACTCCGGTATTTGAAAGGTAGGTCCATAATATACCGTAGTGAGTTTGTTCGGGAACATCAGTGTAATTAGTTCAAATCCCTTTTTATTGTTTGAAACATTGTAGTAGTGCAATGTCTTAAATATGTACAGAACTATTTTTTAAAGATGTGTGAAATTCCCTGGTTTTCCAAGTGTGTGTGGCAGCCCTGATGATTCACTGTCAGTCCTTATCTTCCCATTATCAAGGAGATGATCCTATTCATACTGTTCCATACTTATAGTGACGGGAGAATTCTCATGTTAGACCGGAATGCCAATCAATGGGAGAGCCGGGTTAGAGTCCCAGTCGAATGTTCTGAGGGTGTTTTTTACTACATGGTTTCTCACTTTCTAAATGCAAATGTGGGCACATTTTCTCTAACATTATATCTTCATCTTTATTCATGGTGTCTACTAAACTTGACCAATGAAATCCCCGACCTTTTCCCTGATCATTTCCTAAAACTCCCCCGACTAAAAAAGTATGTCACATCCTTCTAACTCGCCCCTCCCCCCTCCTTCCACGTTCGTTTTTCTATTATTTTTTTTTATAGTAATAATAAGTTTTAAAATTTTAATTAAAATTGTTTACTAGGAATTAAAAATATATTTCACAGCTACAAGCAAAAAAATGACATAATTTAATGATTATTGTATTTCATATTTTGAGTAAAATACCATTTTCCCGGATTTTTATTGTGATTTACCAAATTCCCGTTTTTTCCCGATCACTTCGAATTCCTGGCTAATTCCTGTTTTCCCTGATTTTCCCGGATGGTAGACACCCTGTTATTCCACTAGTGTAAATAATGTATACGAGTCATCCTAAAAGATACTAAGCCGCCATGAAAGAGGATAAAAAAAAAAACCTAATCCTATCCCCAAGTATTGTGTGTCCAACATTGTATTACCTTTTGGGAATAAGGTGCAGGAAGAGGTACAGGAACAAACAAAAAGAGGCAACAGTTGCCTCTTTAAGAACCTATGTAGTAATTATCTTACCCACTCCGCATCTTCATGCACTGTCTTACAATATTACGCACTCAAAAATGAATACAACATTTTTTCATGTTATTACAGTGTCTTAAGCTTTAGAGAATAGAAAACCAAAAACTTGATATTTCAAAACAAGTACCAATTAAATTATATACTACAAAACTATTCAAATAAAATTAATTGTAATTCTTTAAAACTATTTTGAAAACATTGTATTTACAAGGTTGTGATTTGTTGTATATTCAATGTGTTACTAAGCAACCAACTAAGTTTAAATCCATACAAAGTGAAATGAATTAAAACAATGGCTGTCCTGAACAAAACCACTAACACTCGGTGTGAGAAGCAACACGACACTCAAAATAAACAGTGAGCATGTAAAAAAAAATAATCAAGTATTTACACAGACGAACTGTTGACAAAATACAAAATCGTTCAAGTTTTTTTTTTAATATATTAGAGTGAATCCAGAGTTGAATATTTACAGGGAGCTTTAAGCAAGAAAGTCAAATCTGAAGTTTACATTATGTAAAAAAATACGTTAAAAATTGGATTCAAAGTTAAGAGGTCAGTAAATTAATATTGATTAGTAAAAAATGAGAAATGAACACAAAATTACTTTCAACACAATAAGTTGTCCGCAGTTTTGACTCGGATATTATTTAGATAATGCTTTACCTTATTTATTTAATAAAACTGGGAATAGTACCTTTTATACAAAGGATATGGAAATATTTTCTGTTTTAGAATAATGTCAATTTTTTATTACCATTATTATTACAAATTTAAAACGGTGAATCAAATAGTAACAAGATCTATAGTTTGATAAATATGAACAGTTAAATACAATAAAAACAATAGGCCTACTCAATGAAATTACAAAAGAATCTTGTATATAAAATTATTCCCAAAATATAGATTTTTGGCTAGAAAAAAATTAAGAAATCTTATATAATTTATATGATGCATAGACCTACTCTTCCTAAATAATGATTTATTTAATCTATAGGCCCTAACTTTCATAGCCAAACATATATATATATGTGTGTGTGTGTGTTTTATAAATTGTTATGTCAATATTTTGCAATCAACCCCTGAATAAAATAAGTATACAATAAATGAATTTATCCCTAGTAGAAACTTGCTCACTATTGGTCTGATATTTTAAGTGCAGTTTTGCTACCCATTGGACCTACCATAAGCACACATTCTCTTGTGTCGCAAGTAATGGCACATTGAGAATGTTCATCTGACACACCCACACAACAAAGAATGCACACTTTCTTTGACATAAATTACACAACTAGAGTTCCTCTAAATCAAGTGCCCTAATCTCACCACATGTGAGTTTCTCGGATCTCACTGATGATGTGATTGGCCCGTTGCAATGCTTTGAGCATGTCAGCGGCCTCTTTGCGGCGTTGGGCCACGTGTTCAGACTCTCCCAAGAGAATTTCCGCGTGGTCCGACTTGTACAGGTGTGTCACCAGTTCCGACTGAAGGTTGTCCTTTACAAAATTGACCAGGAAATGCATGACTGCTTTTGGCACGCTGTCCTGGATGGATTTGCGTACAATGTAGAAATATGACTTGATGAGCCGCTCTATGACATCACAATCCCTCTGTTCCTTCTCAGACAGTCTCCTGCTGGTCTGCAGTGGTACTTCTGGGAGAAGGTTTACAGGCTTCTGAGGGCTAAGGATATTCTTCATATCGGCTTGATGTGTTGGAGTCGGCATGGGAGAATTTTCTGCTGATACTTCTTTGTTATCTCCTCGAGGTAAAAGATTAGAGAGCCAATTCGTACCACCAGCGGCTTGGTCATTGTTCAACCGATTGATGCTGTGGTTTTTTGGGACATCGCCATCTCCACTAATTATGTTGGCCGCTGATGTTGCACCACGGACAGGGTTGCGTTTACTCGACGATCCAAAGCGTCTATCTTCTTCTTCAACAGATTTCAGCAATGAGGTCACCAAAGCGGCATCTTGGTGAAAATCTGGATGCTTGGTGTTAATGTATGCCAACTCAATGGCGACCAAGTTTTCTACCATAGAATTGGTCGTTGGCAGACGTTTCCTGAGTAGTTGTGTGACAACATCAATAATCTTTTCGTGGAGTTTGGGAAACCGCAGCATTTCGTGTTGTACCTCTATGCCGCAATGTTGGATGATCCTTTGCATTTCCTCATGAACAAGCTCCACACATCGTAGGGATGGCTCCTCCAGACGCCGTATTTGGCGTTTCACTAACAGCTCAAAAGATACTTCTGGTACAAAAAGAGCCGGTCTCGGTCCTGTCGCATTGCGAATGGCAGTCAAAATGTCCATTTTTGTGAGGCCAGATAGAGGATGTATTGAATCCAGAGTTCGTCCAAATGTTTCGTGAAATATGTAGCAGATGCGAGCACCCCCACAGAGCTCTGTTGTTTCAATGTTACGAGCTGTTCCCTCTATTGTTGAACAGTAAGCAGATGCAAACTTGGTGATGATTTGCAAAAGAGTTTGGCTTTTGTCAGACACATCTTCACCGTATGAGTTGAGGAGGGACTGAAATTGAGAAACCATCACGTTAACTCGAGTCTTTAGGTCAGGTAAGCAATCTCGAATATGATGCATCAACAGCCTGTTCAAAGTCTTAGCGAGGTATGGTGTTCCATTTCTATTTGCTAGTGTTGGGTACTTCCGCTGCAAGAAAGTTGCTTCATCTTTCAATGCATCTTTAATGGTCTTATTGTTCATGATATCCTGCTGGGATCGATTTACCACACCAATGATACCTAGTTTGACGGGTATTACTCTTCCACAAAGGATATCAATAGCATCAGTACCTGCATCCATTAAATCAAGTTTAGTGACGACTGCTAGAGTCCTTCGTCCATCAGGATCACAATCTTTAGCCATTTTCAAACTTTCACTTGTGGCCATATCAGTGTTAGCAGTCACCACAGCTAGAATGATCGAGTTAGGATTGCTAACATATTTAATTACAAGTTCCCTGATTTGTTGTTCAATGTCTTCTGGCTGGTCTCCTACTGGGACTTTGGTGGTTCCAGGGAGATCGACTAGAGTTAGGTTGACTACACGGAGAGAGAAGATCTTTAAACTTATGGGTTCTGGGCAAACTCCTTTGTTTCTGCCAGCCATCCTATCAGTTTCTGCTTCTATCTCTTTCCGAATCTCGTCAAAATTTGTATAAATCTTTTCTTTCGTGTGTAAGAACTTCCCCCATTCTTCCAAATCGAGTGTTCCTTCCTCAGCATTACGGTGTTCTCTGTCATCTTTAGGGCAGTACACTAGTTGAAGAACTAAAGGTCGTCGAGTCACTATGCCGGTGCCCCTTGGAAGAAACGATCGCCCAACCAAACATTCGATCACCGAACTTTTGCCCGAACTCTGAGTACCAACCACAATGATTTGTGGAAGTTGAATCGCGTCTGCCCCCACCGTATTGAACACATCTTGAAGCTTATTTATTACAGGAATTAAGGCTTCCATGACCAGTGAAGAAAAGCGGGCTGAAAAGCTTCACATCCACAATAAACTAACCGTTTTTATCCAACATTGTAAAAATTAATAAAACTATCATTATAATATAGTTCCAAAGAGAATCATAGACGGCACCTAAGAGCAGATTTGGTTATAAAATACATCATAGACACCGCCACAGAACAAATAATAATTCAACAAAAAGAATTAAAACCAGATATTAGAGTGATAAAAATGTAAATGAGCATAATATATGTAAATTATGTGTATTATGGTTATATTTGGTTTAGTCGCAATTACTAATTATTTACTAATTTTTATTATGGTTATATCTGGTTATTTGTGTCTTAGACGCATTTATTAATCATTTACTTATATGGTTATATATGGTTATTTGTATTTTAAACACATTTATTAATTATTTACTTAGTTGTATTATGGTTATATTTGGTTGAAGCGCATTTACTATTTACTCCATTTTTATTATGGTTATATCTGGTTATCATTTCTACAGTTGTCACCATGCGCATATCCTGTTTTCCACCAGAATAAACGTTTATGAGCTTGTGGAAAAGTTCAGTCCGCTGTGAAGAAAGACGTTATCTTATTTGATAACAAAAAAACTTTAAACAACACTGTTGTAGTTTTTAAACACAACGCTAGTATATTAGAATCATTGCTCAAATATGTATGACGTTAAATCACAAATAAATGTTTCACGTACAAATTTATAGATAATTTACTCAAATCAAAAAGCCGCAAGAAGATTTATAGTGTCGGTATGTTGGTCAACCAGTCGGAAGAGTTAATTCTGAAGGAGGTAAATGGTCAAACCTAACTGTTTTTCTGGGTTTGCCTGATATTTCATTGACAACCAAAAGTACTATAAACATGCATATTAAATTTAATTAGATTAATAAGTTACCTTCATTCCAAATACATATGATGATCTAATAATACTGTTGTTAATACTATGATGATAGAATTTATGTTGACTGATAAGAGAGGATTTTATTTTAAAACAAACTTAATAACATGAAATTTACCAATTAAATTATTTCAATTACCCTACTTCACTGAAAATGAGGCTATAAAATAATTGCAGAGATAAAATATTTAAAACCGTTCGTAATATTTATTTTTTGGAAGATTTGAAACTATCAATATATAATAAAATCTAATAACACGAATATCTTATATGAGAAATGTATTTAGTATTTAATTTTCCATATGATATATTGACTTACGGTATATGGTACGCATCAAACCTAATATGTCTGGGAGAATCTATATTTTGTATTACAATTTGAGCTACATGGTCCCTCAGATGACGGCACACCTTTGTATTAATGTTGAATTGATATGCGCTACTCTTAAATTTAATAATTTAAAAATGAAAATATTTTTTTTTTTTAATAATCTGTGCCGTGTCAGTTGTGATGACAGCACAAATTATATTGTCCATTAAGGAGATCAAAAGTTTGTGGTTGCGCCTAAATTCGTGTGATGGAGTGTTGTTTGTTTTGCACTCATTCGGGTACAAACCAGCTGCATTGCTTAATGTTTAGTATTAAGGGGATGGATCACCATGAGAGATGAGCGCGGCCGGTTTCTAAGGCGATTCCTCTGTACCCGATTACTAAGAAAACTATTATACCCATTTGAATCAGATTTTTACTACTGTAAAGATCAATTCACTTACATAGTTTATGTTTTATTCATATCTACCCAGTCAATTCAAATTTAAGTGTTTTTTTTTAAACACTGCATAAAACAAATTGGGCTTGTCAATGAAATGTGGGAAAACTTAGACTAAAACTATTTTCATTATATTAAAATAAACACATTTCTCTATCATTTAGTACAATTTAACGCAAATTAAAAGTTAAATATTTGTAAGCCACTTTGTTTAAATGATTTTTACATGATCGTATTTTCTTGGTTTAATATTTTGTTTTTTAAAATCTGCAGACAAAGCATAAACCTAGTAAATAAGATTGAGAATAATTATCCTTTCGTTTTTCAACATACATATTGTTTTAAACTAAAATAAAGTGGTACAATTTTATTTTAATTCAAAAAAGTGTTGTGGTGCTGTATGCTGCGACCTATCGGTGTAAGGTTGAACAAGATGAGCCTCTCGTTAAAACTCAAGGCAGTGATGCAAAGCGTTGCACTGTGATCCACAGATGTTAGCAGGAAAAATATCAACTTGACTACGTTCATTTAAGAGATCGAGGAAAATAAAACAAAAACCTACTTTATCTCTCAACCAGAGGAAAGAAAGATAAATGTTCTCCTCTTATGAATTAAATTAAAGAAAAAGATGCTATGAATTTATTATCGTTTCTGCATGGAAAATACAATTTTAATGCTGTAATTTAGAATTCATCCATTAATTTCAAATCATGGGCGTAGAATACATAATTAAAATAATCATGGGGCCCGCTTTGGTGACCGCATGATCTAAGGCACTACTCTTACAATCAACTGGACTGCTGAGGACGGGGATCTGGGTTCGATCCCAGTTGGGTGCTATGAGGTTATTATTCCTAAAATGTTTTCCACTAACCCTCCACGCAAATCTAAGTGTATGTCGGCGTAAAACACAGACGGGCTCGGTTCACTTAGGTGTACCAATCAAATACTTTGGCCCTACCTTTGGTAATCTTATTTGTAAATAGTCAATAATTTGGTATTGATAATACAGGGCTATCTAAATCATTATGGACCATTGGCAATTTTAACAAATAATACACTTGTCCCAATAGATAAATGCCTTGAAACTATTTTACTATCAACTATAAAGGTAGATAATGAATGAAGAGTGGAGGCACTAGTGAATATGCCTTGACCACCCTTTTTTGAAATTAATAGAATGAACACAGATCCATATTTCATTTTGACAATTATTATTTGGCACAATAAAATAATCACAAATATCATTCTTACCTACTCGCACCGCTCGGGTGCCATAGCATGCCAAGTCAAAGAAATGGAAATAATGTAAGCTATAGAGAGGAAGGGGAGGGGGGGGAACACACATGCTAAGATGAGGATGTTACTTAACGCATATAAGAATGTGCACTGTAAAGATTATTTCCATGTCATTTTTTGTTCTTGTGATATTAGAAATACATCTCATTTTATTACTATCAATGCTATCCGTAAATTTACAATAATGAAGTTGGGTGGATATTAAATACGGTAATTTAGAGTAAGTGTTCCACATTTGGGTGGAGGGAATGAGCAATCACGAGGAAAAATCAACCGAAATTTGTAGCACAGGTCCCTGATAAATAAAAATTAAAAACATAATTTTAAGTGTGTTCATTGCAGAAGTTTTGATGAAGTACTTTGAATGTATAAAGCTGTATAATGCATTTATTATATACTGTGCATAGTTACGCCTTTGTACATTTTAAAAGCTAATATTGTTAAATCTAGTTTTACAATAGGAATTTTTAATGTATCTCTAAGTTTATATTAAATAATAATGATAACATTAATAATTAGTATCTGGCTTATGTAATACAAGAATGAAAATTAAAAAACACAATTTCTTATTTATAATGTATACGTATATCTCTTCTCCCTTCTCCCTTGCTCTAACAATTTTCAACAATTTGATATGTCCATGAAAGAAGGTTTAAAAATACCTTTATGTCAATTGATAAGATATTTATATTACCATTATTATTACTGTTATTATCATTTGGATTTTTATATTAATTTATTAAAGGTGATTACATGACTGACGTATGAATCTTTTAAGGAAAATTAAGTAACCATTGTGACTCCCAGACACTGTCCTCACTCCTCATAGCTTGGGTTAAGTCAGACGCTGAAGAAAAAAATGATATACATTCCAAGGTGTGTCTGTCAATAGTTTTATATTCAGTGTTACTCATTGAGGGTGAACTGGGAATGGGGGAGGGTTGATAGGGTGGGGTATTACCACATATTTCTCCCCCTCCCCCCTGCCACCATCGAAATGTGCCTTCCTCCAGTTTGTTAAACTTCCCTCTAAATACTCGAGTTTGAAGCTGAAATATGGTTTGCATCAAACTTCAAAAAGATTCTATAACAATTTATTATTATTTATAAATGCTTAAGGGATCTGGCTTGAAATCAATACTCTAAAAAATCCTAAAAAAATATTTATTCTTTTACAAACTACCTCGCCCGACACTAATAAAGTTTCGTCGACACTCTTGGTAATCATCACAATAGTTTTTTTTCCCATTGTGATTACTTACTACCTGTTTGAGTTATACACATACATAAATTTACCCTATTGAAATAAGAATGAGGAAGGTGACATTTTAGATTGACTGTACCTACATTTGCGTAGATTGAGAGTGGGGAACCATTTTAGGGAAAAATACCCTTGTTACACCCAACTGGGGTTTGAACTTCAATCTCCCCACCACCAGGAATCCAGTCTATTAGTGTGTGTTACCCGCCGTGTTCAACTGACAATTCTGAAGAAGGGGAGATCACGGTTCGATTCCGGTCAAGTTGTTTTCCCTAAATAGTTTTCCACTCTCACTCCACGAAAATACGGATGCACCTCCTCTTAATTTAACCTTCCCGATGCGACACATTAGAGTAATTAGTACATAAGCGTTAAGCCCGAAAGGGTAGTAAGAAGGGGTGCTAAAAATAAATAAATAGAAATTACATGTTTGGAACCATTTTAAGAAAAACCACCCTCAGTACACTCCTGGGATTTGAGCCCTGATGTCGTCACCAGCAAGCCAGTCTAATACGAGAAAGTCGAATGAAAAATGTTTTCTTCCACTAGGTAAGAAATATAAAGGAAACCATACTACTGATTATTTGAGCTCAACCTAAAAATAAAGCAGCAGCTTTCTGCAAAGTGAGTAATCTTTGATAAAAGCCGCACTCTAGCCTTTCACTTCCAAGAAATTTGACCCATCTAAACAACAGATTAGCGCGCTCCTCCTTCACTCTTTCAGCCCATACTTGACAGATATGACAACACCGCAACTCTAGCTTGTTGTCGGCTAAACAGTCTAAATAGTTCAAAATATGGACGTTTCTTAGGAGTTGCGCTGATAGCGCTTCTCAAATTTTGCAAGGTTGTCCTTCCACTTAACTGTGTACCCTGAAAGAGGAAGCAGGCAACGTGAAGGCAGTGAGGCTAATGTATGCGTCCTCGCGGACTCACCATACTGCTAAAAGTATAAAGCTGAACTCACGCGTACACTGAAATTTGAAAGCAGTACAGTGAGTCCGCACCTCTAAATGGTGCATCTGTTCACACAATCATGGAATGTTGGCAATCTTTGTTTACCCATGATTCATTGAAACATCAAACATAAAACGTAAATATTACAATCAGCTGTTTATTCTCTTTATCAATCATCAACATTATGGACAGAAAAATGTAAAGGGCTACAGCTTACATCTGTCGAAGAGGAACAAAATGTGAAAATGTATATAGGCTAAATTGATTTGATTTTCTTTTAAATCATCACTTTTGAGATACATCTTTTCTATAGAAACGCTGGAAAAGTTGAAATTATCTCTACTCGAGCAGTGCGGGCCACGCGGACTTCTTGTGATTGGATTACAGCTGTCACGCTACCAAATATCAGCACTGCTCTCGTTTTACAGCGAACGTGTGAATCCACAGTATTACTACGTGTACCGAAGAACAAGGATGGTGCGTGATATTTATTTTTGGTGGGGCCAGGTCAAAGCTTACCGGTAATGACTTTTTTTTTACCACGTGTTAACATATTAAATTTAATTAGTTTAAGTTTTCTTATTTTTAAAAATCACTAGAATTATAAAATCAAATCTACAAACAGTAAGAAGAAAACCATACAGGTTATGAATTAAATAACTTACCAAAGGATGACACTGTAGAGTTTGAAATAGAAAGGCACAGGATAATTGGTCTGACACGACAGGTTATCTATTTATTTAACAGTAATACCCAGCATCTTCTGTTTACCAGTACTTGGATCTACCCACGATCACAGCACGTTTTCTTCCATTTCTCTACACAACTTTAGTTCTAGTCATACACTCAACTGATACAGGCCTAGTACTCTCACCACCATAGTCAAATCACAACTCTCTTTCCTTCTCAGTTTTTTTCTCTATATCTACTGCATACCGATGACACTTAAACATCAACAATCTTGATAGGTTTTGGTATTTTGTCTGACCTTCTCACCACTAGGTCCCCTGGATCTGTAACCCTTTTGTCTAGGTATTGATATTCTATCTGACCTTGTCAGCACCGGCTCCTGGGTCTCGATATCCTTTTGTTGGTCCTCTGTTGACTTAGGTTTTCTTTAGCTCCCTTGCTCCCCGTTCTCAATTTCCTTATGCCCCTCTGTTTCTTGACTTTCTCTAAGAAATTCGCTTTCCCTAGGAAACCCCCGGCCCTAGAAGGATTGGCTGGTTCTCCACGCATGTCATACCATCACTCCAGTTTGGTCTTAAATGATATGCGTGGCAATATCTAGTATCGTCCTTAAGCTTGACTATATATGTCACTGGACTATCTTACTCACACAACCTGGAAGCCAATTTTTTAGCTCATTTCTGACTGTTTTCACCCACACCTTTGACCCAATATAAAAATTCTCATCTCACCTCCTTTCTCACTTTTTGTTTTACTAACTCTCATGCCCCTATTCAAGCTCGGTTTTAACAATGATAACGACGTTCTTGGTTTTCTTCCTAAAAACAACTCTGCCGGGGTTTTCTTTGTGATTGAATGGGGGCGTATTATGGTACGAAAATAACAGATTTTCCACCTTTTGTTGAAACGATCTATCCCCTGCAGTGTCAACTTGAGCAATGATTTATTAACAGTTTTTACTGCCTTCTCTGCTGCCTCATTTGATTTTGGGTGGTATGAAGGATTTTTCATATATCTAATTCCATTTAGCCTCAAAAACAACACAAACGCCTCTGAGACGAACTGTGGTCCGTTATCACTTACCAGTAGCTTTGGTAGTCCGAACATTGCAAAATATGTTCTAAACCTCCTAATAGTTGCTTGCGAGGTAATTGTGTTCATAATAAACACCTCTACCCTTTCTGAATGGGTAAGATTAAGATTAATTAAGAAATTCTGTCCCTTTATTTTTCAAAATTCACACGGACTCTTTGCCAAATTCTTGTAGTCCATGGCCAATGTTGTCGTGGAATGGGTTCAGCACTGTTAAACACTCTTTGGTAAACTTTATATTTTTTACTTATTTCCTTTAAATTACTTTAAAGATTTGGCCACCACAGTTAACTTCCCGCTAACATTTTTGATCTAACAATACCTGAATGGTTTTCATGTAGCAGCTACAACACCCTGGTTTGTTACACTTCCGGAATCACTACCCTATTTCCTCAGGTTACACAGTTCTGTTCCCCTGATAATTCCTCCTTTATAACAAAGTATGGCTTAAGATTTTCATCACCACAAACACTCGGCCATCCGGTTTGAGTAAAATCATACACTTTAGACAAGATCGGATCACAGAGCGTTGCATCGCCCACTTCTTTACTTGACAACGGCAACTAATCTACGATTGAAAAATGCAAGCAAGCTTGCTCATCCCCCTCCGGTAATGGTAATCGACTAAACCCATTTGCATTTCCCATCTTATCCCCAATCCTACACTCCTGCCTCAGAATATTTTTTTTCAACGGTTTATGGTCTGTGAACAAGGTAAATTTGCAACCGGCTAGGTACATGTGAAACTTTTTAAGGCAAAATATAATAGCACTTGCTTCCCGTTCTATTTACGCAAAATTTTGTTCACTCTTTGTAAGTGTTCTCGAGCCAAAAACAATAGGGCATTCCTCCCCATGTGAAATTACTGCGCCAACTCCATAAGGTGAGGCATCACATGCCAGTATAATAGGCTTAGTCGGATCATTATGAGTAATCACCTGATAATTTAGAAGTATCTCCTTCACCTTTTTAAAAGCCATTTTACAGTGCTCTGTCCACTTCCAAGGATGTTTCACCTCTAACAGCTCATGCATTGTTTTAAGAACTCTAGACAAGTCTGGCAAAAAACAGGAATGATAACCAATAAATCCTAAAAATGACCTTAGCTGAGAAACGTCCATCGGTGCAGGACCCTCCCTGACTGCTTTGAGTTTACTTTCAGTGGGATGCCTCCCTTCTGCATTTACTATGAACGCCAAAAACTCAATCTCATGTTTTAAAAAAACACACATTTACTTTCATTAACTTTGATTTTATGATTTAGTCTACTTAAAACCCTTTTGGTATTTTCTTTACATTCATCTATAAACCAAACGGGCAGTAGACGCGGTGCTAAAAAAAAAAGTCTGGGAGTAATTTAGTATATAGTGACTGTGACAAAAAAAATAATTAACAGGTGGTGTAGCAGTAGCAGATTGTTCCTGCTCCAAAGGAGTAGTTTTTCATCAGATAGTCTCTACTACTTTGGAACACGTCTGCTATAATAATAATAATAATAATAATAATAATAATAATAATAATAATAATAATTTAATCACAGATCACACATTTCAGATAAATAATGGTGCTTTATAGCATTGGGATAGTAGATAGGCGTGTAAAGTTTATGAGAATTGAGTCTCTTGTTTTATTTATCCGTAATCTTAGTTGATAATTTACCATACAAAGTAAATTAACCGGTTTTACTGAAAAGTATTAACTCTTGTATTAGAATTCCAATAACTTATTAAAGTTCAATATGAGTAGTTTTAATTCATATGAAAAGAGAAGGAAGCCAAACTATTACGCACAACAACACAGGAGACCTAAGGAGTTTTCTTTGAAACCAGGATTGAAAGGATTTATTTGCTCATGCAACAACAGGGAAAAAGAATGTATCCGTGAAGCTTATAATATTCTTAACGAATATGCAGATAAGTTTTTTCCAGAACAAAAGGTTAGAGCTTTATATTAACATTTATTCTTAGTGATTTAAGGATTACTTCTCACCGACGGAGATGAACCTTGTCTACAGAGTCCTTAAGCTCCGCAACGTATAGTCCTGAAGTCCTTAATGGTCCTTAAGGCCCTGACACAGATACCGGGTCCGTAGTCCGTAAGAAATCGACGCAACAGTATCAGATTGCTCTGGCCACAGAGTCCTTATCCATATGTCCGTACTCCATAGTAGTTGGTCATTAATTTTCTAAGGACTACTTTATACAGAATACCAATCACAACTGAGTAAATATGTGCATTTGGATTGGGAACCATCTTAAACACCAAAATAAATGGTTTATAATTAGATTTTATTTTGTGATTGTATATATTCTTGTTAAAGATCAAAACCCATATAGGCCCCCTATTAAATAAAGGAAGCATAAAAATAATATTAAACGTGCTAGCTTTGTTTACATTCAGAATACCAATACCTACATTTGTTTTGCATTTTCTGGCTAATTTAGTTTAAGTTTGATAGTAAAAATTGTGCTAACTTATAAACATATTTATTGTGATTGTACTACATTTTAAGTATACCCTGGAAGTTTTCTCAACAAAATAGTTTTATTTAGTTTCTTTTATTGATCAGCTGTCTGGTTGACGCACACGCCTTACTGTAGACAATTTTCTTTCAAAGTTTTCGATTGGACAAAATCTCTGACTAATCTCATTGTATGGGACGGTTACGTGACTACGGATATGGACTGAGTAGTTGTAAATAGAATTTATTGAAAGCCAAGACCACAAAGTACACACTACAAACACGGAGTCTGTGTCCGGGCCTTTAGAAATAGTGTCTGCACAGTCCATAGCCTTTATCACGCGACACTTCCAACCAATGAAAAAGTATGAGACTATGTTCAGTTTTAAAAAAAAGTATTTTTATATGTTCTAATTTTCTTTTTCTTAGATTATGCCTACAATTATTATTAGCTTATTAATAATGTAAATTAACCGATTATCAAAAATGTATCTTTCTTAATAGAGTATGCAAAAAAAAAGGTAACTCATATGATATAAAATTATTAAAAAATGATCTTGTGTAAGAAAAATGGTAAAAATCTCTCTGAGTGAGCACTATACAAATCTTCAAATAATAATAATAATAATAATAATAATAATAATAATAAATAATAATAATAATAATAATAATAATAGCTAATAAAAAATTGTTTCTTAGAGCACAGGTTATTAAAGTTTTTATTCACAAACTCTTTTCATGAGATAAAATTATTAGCAACCCCATTTAAATTCTATACTTTTTACTTCAGAACATATCTGAACTTATAAAGTTTTGTTTTTACTTTATTGTATATATGTAAGTTTTTGTAACACATTTTTTAACATGTAATATGCAGCATATGATTTAGACTTTTCATCAACTTGTGTTTAGTCCAGTTTATAATGCATTATTAATATTATGTTAAATATTCTTATCTGCCAATTGGTTTTTCACCAGAAGTAAATCCTAATCATACTTTTTTGACTTGTAATTTCACTTAATACATCTACAAACTTAGTAAAGGTTTAATTTATTAAATTAAGTTCTTTATATATATATTTCTAGAGCAATCTATCTAAGTCTTAACTTTTAATTCTAAATAAGGTTGTGCCCGTTTGAATAATTGGATGCAGTCTTGGCTATGAACAGCGCGAGAAGTGTAAAGTCATCAAGACTGCATCAAGTCTAAAACTCGAGGGTTCGACTAGGGAGCCTTGGACTATTTGGATACAGCCTAGGTCTACAGGGGACAAAGGGGGAAGTCACATTACACACACTTTCCAGGATGACATACACACACACACATACACATACATACATACGTAGGTACCTAATCATCAGGGTAGAACCCCAGCATTTTTTTAAATAATTCAATACTAGGCCGTATTACAGAGACCTTTTTTTAACCATAATCTAAAGTGACTTAGAAAGGTTTCATGATTGTTCAACAGATGGCAGCACTAGCTCAATTGAGTTAAAATTGAACTTTCCTTCATTTTTCTCCTGTAAGCTTCAAATATATAATAAAAGGTTACAGTACAATTTAAATACTTTTATAATCTATTTAAATTTGTCACTGTTTGCTGCGACATTCAGAATCACTTTCATGACCCTCAAGTGAAGCCATCAAAGCCATTTTTCTGAGAATGTGGTATTTCTCAGAAAAACTGTTTTAAGGCTGCCGCGCTTCCTCCCCCTTTTTTTAAAATATTTCTGAAATAGCTCCAGGCCTAAAATTATCCTTTTATTTTGTATTGGTTTCCGTAGCATTGGATCCTTCCGAGTCTTTAGCTCCGTCAGTAGCGTGTCTGTCTACGAAGCTAAGGGTCCAGAGTTCGATTCCTGGCATGGCCGAAAAATGTGTCATTGTTGAAATGTGTGTTCACCCTTTTGCCGTGATGAATTAATGGCTGGTGACTGGAAGTTGTGTTTGTCCTAGTCTTAAGTTAGAAGGCATATGAAGCTACACTAGCCAACCGGTAATGGAAAATATATGGCTTGAATATAAAACTGACCCAGGCCACCGGCTGGGAACAGTAATAAATGTAAAGCATTGGATCCTTGTGCTGCCATTGGTGCTTTCATTTTGATGCATACACACAAATTTACTTTGCTGTAATTGATAGTCCTTAGAAAATTAAAGTTGAGTCAACTTCTAAGGAGTGGTAAGGACTAAGGACTTATGTAAGGATATGGACTCTGTAGACAAAGCAATCTGTTACTGTGGAGTTGATCTCTTTCGACTACGGGGCTTTGACTGTCTCAAATAGGTGACCAACTTATTTTATTGGTTGTTCAAAAATATGTTGTAGAGAACCTTTACACTTTTGGGGATAGTACAAGCCAAGGGCAGGATTTTATATTTTTGTTCTGTCAAATTATTAGACAGTTAATGTTTTCTAGCACTTTTACACACAACACTGTAAGCACATTTCTGAATTAACAAAAAAAAAAAAAATCAGGAACGAATTATAAATGGTAAAAAAAATATTATAAAATTCACCCAATAACATTCCACCATACTGTGTATATGTCTTAATTTAATTTCTCACACAGATGTCTGTCCACATTGTTGATGTGTTTGTGATTTAACATGTTTATTAATACCGAAGAATTAACTGTTTACAAAGTATTTCAATTTTCTTTTTTGAGTACAGCCTAACAAACCTAATTCTTATAAATGAGTAATTGTTGTTTTAGTTTCGTGTTAAAAAAAAATCTTGGTCAAACATCTCAGGAAATATTTTAGTGTGTTATTTGTTGGGTGTACAATAGGCCTCTAAGTTTTTTTTACGATGACTGCTTCAAACAAAAAAAAACAACAACAGAGCATAATCTAAACTTTCATTTGTTTAATGAATAAAAATGTCAATTAACTCTTGTTTTTAGAATAATTTTGTTTGAAGGAATTGAAGGATCAGGACAGCCTAGTAGAATATAACTCTCTAGGACTCTGCTTCAAAATAGCAATAGGCGAGTATTTAACAATTTAGAATTTTTTCACGTTTTGTTAATTTCTCATAATTTGACAAAGAGGGAGAGAGAAATAGAAAAAAAAATAATCCCACCTCGGTGCGCACCATATCCACGGTTTCTTTGATATTATTTCTATAGAATTATCACATTTGCAAGATTTGAGTAGTTGCTGTACACTTTGCGTCTTGCTGTTAAAGCTAGGTGAGTCGAACACATATTTTCTAAATGGTTAGTCAAAGATTCTTTATATATAGACGGCTGACTTTTTGTGCGTGTAATATTAATTATGAAAGTATTTAGTAAAAATAATATATTCGTTTTAACTTTTTTTTTTTGTGGAAAGCATAGTTTAAACTTTCTTGATCCAAAGAGAGTATTTATTTTATGATGGATGAAGGGTGAATATTTATAATAGGTATAAATAATTATTGAAGTGTGTAACATACACACACACACGCACATAGTCTTGATTTAGAAGAAGGACCTATTTCAACAAGGTACACAGTTAATAATTTTATATATGTTATATATAATATTATTGATATTGAACAAATACCAACTATTGGTTCATAGAATTAGACAATAGATTAATTACCAAACTTACAAGCGGAATAAAATAAATTCAACCATGCTGATTAATACTTTCTTCCACATTAATTATCTTTCGTTGCACAAAAATAACTAATTATTTATTTAACCAAATGTATTTTAATAAATTAAATATTTGAACTATTAACTTATAGGTAGTTGTTAATAACCATGGCCATAGCTGCATTTAAATATCATATTCTTTAGATTGAAAAATGAACCTGAACACAGGAATGGAACCCAGGATCTTTGGCTTAGTACGCCAATGCTCTAACCACTGAGCTATCCAGTAACCGTCCCGTGCCCAGGGTAATTCTTCACTCATATCTTAAGGCAGAGTTTGTGATGGACGTGTGGAAATTGTCAGCATACTTTTCTGTGCAGGCTGAGACCCCACAACCCAAGAGGTCAGAGAAGGAAGTCCCTGAGCCGGGTATGAAACCAGACAAAGGAGCATCAGGCTCCGAGGAAGACGATATTTCCGAATCTTTGAATAAGGAGCTTGGTTCCCTAAAGGCTCAAGTGACAACAAGGCCCAACCAACGCAAGTTTCAAATCTTGGAGTCTGGTGCCGCCAACTTTCTGTTTATTCAAACAACGGTAGGCTTAATTTACCTCTTGAGGGGAAAACTGGAAGGTACCAACAATCTCAGGGTTTAAAACTGAGAGGTCTGGAAATGTCACAAAGACCTTAAAAAAGTACTGACGTGTTGGTTAATTTGGAACATTTAACTGCAAAATTTAAATATTGGGTCTCCGAATGGACGGAAAAATGTACTGAAGAAAAAGCCCGCTAACTCGAATACAAGTCTTATCCCCCTCCCCTCCTCTTTTTGTTTTTCTGCCTGAAATATTGGGTTCGTAACATCTGCATCTGCATTGTGATCAAGTTGTCCTGTCATAAACAACCTTATGGAAAACGTGGGTTTTTTTGTAATAGTAAAATGACTAATATCTAAACTCTGTTTTTTCTAGGAAACCCAATTTCGAATACTAACATTGCTTGAAAGTCACTAAATTTGTCTTCTAGAAATATGTATTATGTGATTTATTAATTACAAAGTTTGTTTAAAATTTATCACAAAAGTTTCCATTAATACTTTCTTATAGAATATTGGTGACCTGGTGGTCTAGGGGTAAGGTGTCAGACCTCTATGCTGGCGTCCGGGGTTCAATCCTTGGTCCCAACACATATTTATCTGATTACCAAACCCTTCCTTCACCTCTGACAAGACATCTTGTGAATGTGAGGAATGCCAGGCCTCCACCGTGGTTTGGATTCCACGTTAAACTGTAGGTCCTCCAGTTCATCTCACAATCACCCTACCATTACACATTAGCGTAAGTGCGTATAACCCGGACGGGTAGTAAGACGTGGTACTAATAATAATAATTATAGATTATTTTTACACCATTAATCAAACCAACTAAGCTTATGGTGCTTTACACGAGATGGCTGTACAGTGTTGGTTTTTATACCACACAAATAAAGTGTTAAACATTTTATACTGACAAATAACTTATAAGAATTGATATTTAGTAGCTACTGGTATTTTTTTAAGTATGTGATTAAGGTAATAAACAGAAAAATCCCTATCCCCCAATAAAAACTGTAAAAACGGTACAAGTCAAGAAAAATGAAAAAAAAAAGTTGTTTTTAAAACCTGGAAAAGTGAGGGTTTTTAGCTTGTTGCCTAGTAAAAGACAGGGCCCATAAATAATTAACCCCCTACTAATGGTGCTCATGGGGAAGTTTATGGATTTATTGACGAAACTTTGGTAGTTTACCTAATTAAAATGAAAATAGATTCGAGTTTTGCTACTAATTACTACAAACAGTTTTAAGATAACTCTTTTAAGATAACAAATTTATTAAGGCTCAGATGGGGTGAATCATTTTTGGACACCCTATAAATGAATTGTGTTATATAACCTGTGGTAAAATACAATGTTGACGGTTGGTGTACCTGTACAATTACAGGTTCCTGATCCTCTACTTCTGGTCACAAAGATCATGGAAGATGTGTACCAAACCAAGAAACAAAAAGCTCGTTTCATGCAGCGATTATTGCCGGTCGAAGCCACTTGCAAGGTTGGTCAGTTTTCTACCCATTTGATTTATTAATATGCGCCTGGGAGTCCTCAAATTTTGAGCAAAAACTTGACCTCAAACTACACAACTTTATAAGACTTTTGAGTCAAGTTTGATATTGCTTAAGACTATTTTTGTGCTGGATGATTTATTGTTTACTCGTTTCTCTACTTGTCTGGATGTTGGTTGACAGTTGTTCTTTTCCTCTGACAGAATATATTCATTGTACTTCATTTTCAAAGTTGTTTATATTTAATTTGAGTACAGTAGTCATATTTTGATTTTATAACTTTTTATATATTTTAATAAGATACGTTTTTACAGTAGACTCTCAATTTACCGGGGGAGGGGGGTATGGAGTTGATCAAGCGGATCAACTGGTCTGCAGCCGAAAGAGATGGGGAGTTAGAGGAAGATCTTATTTCTGGTGATAAAGCTAGTCAGTAGCCAAGGAAATGAAGGCATATCTGCTGACCTGGCAAATTTGGAAAAGCAGGGTGATACAATACAAACACAATGAATGCATGCACTGAAAAGTAATGGTAGAGAGAAAACAAATTAATAAAAGACTCCTTTCATTAATTCATTAAGTATATCATGTACATACAGTAAAAAGTAATTTTTTGTATTATTCAGGCTTCCTCTCCCCTCTTTTCCAGAAAATCAAGTGTCTCATGTATTTTTATAGCTAGGTTTTAAAGTACCTGTGTGTTCACTGAATTAAAAGTTTAGCTCGACTCGAGATGGGAGCTCACACAGTTATCATTTTATTTACCTTAATACTTGAAATAAATGTCCCTATATTTGCACGGAGTGGGGAAACCACACGTTGAGCACATCTGACCAGGTTCTAACCATCAATAATAATCGTTGTTTCCCACCAGGCACACATAGAGGATGTGAGAGCAGCTTTCGAGCCATTGCTGGAAAAATACTTTGCAAAAGAAGGAAAAACATTTTCAATTATCTTTGAGTGAGTATTTTTATAAATGTTATTTTACCTCCCAAGGCTTTTAGTTACATAGTTCTAGGGCCATATCCGACTATCAGTGACTTGAACAGACTTAAATGACTTACGGTGAGTAGGATGAATGTTAACAAAATGTCCCTGCATCCATCTAGAGAGCGAACTCTCCCTACTAACCCACTGCACACTTAATTTGGTTATATTTGTTGTTGCTTGTCTAACAGAAGTGGGAAGCTATCTTAAATTGTGGAATATAAATCATGTTAAAAGTTTGTAATTTAAAACTTATCTTCTTTTTTGTTTGTGTGAATATATAATTTACAACAGGAAACCTATATTTAAAGACATGTTTAACATCAATAATAAAACGATATATCATCAATACTTCTTTAAAAATAAATGTTAAAATACAAATATAATTTTGTTGCAATATTAAAACTCTTGGTTAAGCCTGAGACTGAAAACATATTTAATATAAAATTATTTTAAATAATTATTTACATACATTTTTTGGAAATATGGCCTATTTGTAATGTTTAAGGAAACGTAACAGTCATGCACTCGACAGAACCAAGGTGATAGAAGATCTGGCTGAGATGGTCGCACTCAAGAACACCGCCAACCGCGCGGACTTAAAACAGCCGCAGTTGGCAATCTTGGTGGAAGTTGTCCGCAACATGTGTCTCCTCTCAGTGCTGCCAAACTACTACATGTACAAGAAGTACAACTTGTTTGAGTTGTCTCAGACAGAGCAGGACAAGAAGTCTGATGAAGACATTGTCTCTACAGAGGCCGGTGTTGTCTCTACAGAGGCCGGTGTTGTCTCTACAGACGCCGGTGTTGTCTCTACAGACGCCGGTGTTGTCTCTACAGACGCCGGTGTTGTCTCTACAGACGCACGGTGTTGTCTCTACAGAGGCTGATGTTGTCTCAACAGAGGCTAATGTTGTCTCAACAGAGGCCGGTGATATTATAGCAGCAAATGGTGATAAAAAGGAAACTCATTTGGAGAAAGATTGATTATGGATAAGTATGAGGACCTCATACTAAGCTGATAAATGTCAAGGTATAAAAATGAACTGGGTAAAATACCAGTTTGCTCAAGACAAATCATCTTTGTTACTGATAATTTATATGTTTTGTTATTTTAATTTAAATTGACACGAACAGCAAACTACAGTTGCTAGTTTGGGATAGTATGTATAATGATAGGTTTTTTTTCTTTTTTAGAATAATGATGTTTAAATAGTTTGACCAACATTTTTTAATTTTACCTAGGGAGGTTATATGCAAGAAGTCTTTTGTTTAACCCCTACTAATTAATTTGAATTATAGTTTTGTATGTACTGTAGCTACAAAATATTTTGTTTATCTAACCTTTATGAATATTTGTTACATTGTGAAGAGTATGTTTTCCTTATTTCAAGAAAAATAAATACAAACACTAAAGCAAAATAATTATTTAATATTGTATTAAAATTAAGTGATAATTTATTATATAATGCAGACTTTAATGTGTGTACCTCCAGGTGTTACAAAACACAGAATTTTGTTATCACACCTCACTATGCATTTTGGTTCTACACATATGTATTACTGTGCAGGAATAGTCACAGGAATGGAATGAGGAAGTGAAGGAGTGTGGAATGAAATTTAGCATGGTGAAGTGTGAAGTGATGGTAATGATAATAAAGAGGATAAGGCCTAATAAAGCTATAAAGCTGAATGGAGTATAGCTGAGAGATGTACAAAATGTAAAATATCTTGGAGGCGTGATTGAGGTGAAGGGTGGGAGTATAGGATCTAATTAGAAGAGGGCAGCAGTAGAGTTGTCCTGTAGGTGTGGAGAAGATAAGTGCCCTCGAAGTGTTAGGAAAGAGAGGGGTACAGAGATTACATGAGATACTAGAAGAATGGTTTCCTTTCAGACATTTCCCAAATAAACTTTATTAAAAAGACTGCATTGTATCCACAAATGGTGGATGATTTTAATGTTTAAATTTGATAAACTAATGGCAAATTCTTAAAGGTTGACTCTTCATCATACTTCTGCTAGTGGGCAGCAAGAACAAATAAAAATTAAAAATTATTAGTCCACCACAAGATTAACACCCGAAATCATTCAACATTGTGGTCTTTAAACTTACCACACAAATGAGTGATGGTACGTTCGCTAGTAAAAATTTAAAAAGTATGTTGGGAAATTACCTATTTTAATAAGTGAAAATGAAAGTCGTTGGACTGTTTATTTTCTTGTATGTAGGCCCTATGAACCACCATATTAAAAATTATTTCAGGGTTTTAACGAAAAATTATTTTATGTGATAGATTTGTAAGTTTATTTGAGTATTTCATTATACCTGGGTTGGTTTTGTTTGAATTTTGTAATCGGCAATATTTTCATAACTGTATACAGCTGCACAAATAATATACTGGAAATATACATTGAGGGTATCATTGTATCAAGAGAACCAAAAGTATTTTTTATTATATCTTGCATGTTTTCTCTATAGAGATTTTTTTTTATAAATATTAATATTTGATGTAAAATCAACCTTTTAATAAAATATACAAGTAACACATTTAGGTTTTAGTGAACTTGGGACATTGTGAACCAAATATCTGGGTGGTTCACTATAAGTAGAGTTGACTGTGTATTTAGATCTTGATGCTTTAAACCCTGTGACGGTTCGGTGTGTGTAATTTCAAACTCCAGAAAAATAGAAAGGAGGCACTTCAAGTCTAATTAATTGGTAATAAATAAAATGATAGAATATTAGGAAAAAGGTAGAGCACAAATAAAAGTAAAAACACTAACACAAATTTAGACATACATCAATATTTTGATGCTATTATAGCATCTTCCTCAGGAAGTTGTTGTAATTAGATTAAACAGGATGTCTTCGGTGATGCCAACTTGATTGGTATGGATGAAAACTTCTCTGGTGGAGTTGAAATTCTCTGAATGTTTCTCTATTACTCTATGGATGGTAGGTGGTGCTGGTGTAGCCTCTGTGTTGAAATGAGTGAATATTTAGGTTTGGTGGTTAATAAATCCCCCATTCCACCAATTTCTAAAATTTATGTATAAAGAAATACTAGGCGAGTTTTTGCGGTTGACCTGGTATTGATATTTATGACAGATCGTTTTCAGGGTTGATCTGGTATTGATGTTAACGAAATATTTATGACCAATGAGCCAATTTCAAAACGGCGTCACTTCTTATTTTAAATTTAAATGAGAATAACTTTGTAGCGAATGGATTTTAAGTTTTTGTAAATTAAAATGGACAGCAATTACTAGCTAGAAATACATAACAGTAAGTAGGTACTTAAAAAACCGTTTAGTTATGGATAAAAGAGAGTACTATATGATCTAGGCCTATTTAATATTACATATTTACTTTTTCTTAAGGTTATTTTTGGGTAGATATGTTTATCCTGACATGTAAATATTAGCACTAGTCAAAATAAGCATAAATCTAACTAAGAATAAAATTAAAAACCTCATTTTCCATTGATTTGCAGTACATGTGGTAGGATTACAAAAATTCACCTTCCAGCTGTTAGATCTACGCCCCACCAACCACCATTTTTGTTTATTAAAACATCTCAAAATTGTTTTTGCACTCCACCTTAGAACCACTTGGTCAAAAACACTCGATACCAAGACGTAACCAAGTCCATTGCAAAAACTCACCTACTTTTCGCTGAAACTACTTTGGTGGCCACAATGTCTAAGGCGCCATTCTCGCAATAGACTAGACTGCTGATGACAGGGAGATCACAGTTCTATCCTTGTCAGGTGGATTGAGGGTGGTTTTCCCTAAATATTTCCCCCCCCTCTCTACACACAAATGTGGGTACTTTTTCTCAGTGCTGCTCATGAAAAATATAAATTTATACCTTGCATGATTAAATAATAAAATAAATACGTATGTTAAGTTATTTTTTAAACTACTTTCTCTTAATATGTGAAGAAAATATTACGCTTTAATACAAATTAACCTTGAACCAGAAAATTCCTACTTTAGTAGACAAAGGAGGGAGTACTATTTCAGGTGCGCTTGAACAGCCGGGAAGTGTTTACGTTCACTCATCACCGCTGAAACACTCGGGAAGTCAAAAGTAAAATATAATATTAAGTGTTCAATCCTAATATTGTCGATACAGTATTGTGGCTCGTGAGCCAACAAGAGACTTGGCCCTTGGACCTTAAAAGGTTGAAGACCCCTGCTCTAACCCATTAGCGTAGTTAATACATAATGTGTATTTAAGCTGAACAGGTAGTAAGACGCGGTGATTAAAAATAAAAACTTCTCACTGTGGTAGAAGATTGAAATTTGTCAGGCGCATAAGAGCCACCCCTAACACACTGATTTAACTTAGCAGCTCGTCTTACTACACATTTGGGTTATATGCCTATCTACTAATTACACTGAAGGTTTTAGGAATTAGGAAGCTTGTATTTAGAGAAAATGTGCCCACATTTGAATGGAAAACCATTTTGAAAAAAATCACCCTCGATACACCTAACCAAGATTCCAACCTCGATCTCGTCATTGGCAGTCTAGTCTGACAAGAGAGTAGCGCGTTAGACCATGCGAACACCAAAGCAGCTATTTAAAACATTTTTTTTAAAAATTAACGACACCTGCTTCGATAGCCGTATAGTCTGGCGCTTCTCTTGCAAGAGACTTTACTGCCAATAACAGGGAGATGGTGGTTTGATCCCAGTTGGGTGCACTGAGGATGGTTTTTTTTAAAATGGTTCCCCACTCTCTTCACACAAATGTGGGTACACTCTCTCTAAATTCAATCTTCCTCATCCATAAACCATTAGTGTAGTCCAAATGGATAGTGAGTTGTGGTGCTAAAATAAATGCAATGGCCGGAAAAGGGAACTTCACCAAAAGTTTCCTGAACTGTGAACTCAGTTTATGGGATGATTAATGTTTTGTTTCTTCTAAGATTGTTTTCAAAATTTATTGGGTTGACATATTTGTTTTTGGATTGGAAATCATATAAAGAGTGCAGTCAGATGTTAAACATAATTTGATTTTTCTTATATATCTGTTCACATAAATTATTAGAACACTTTCAAACATCACTGAAATCTAAAATTTGGCATGCTGATAGGTTTTAACAAGGCCGTCGCCGGCCAATAATTTCAGGGGGAGGGATCATTGTAAAATAACCCCCAAAATGCCGAAGGCTAGGAATATTCCTAAATATTAAACACCTCTGAAGCTCTCTGAATTGCCTTTTATGGTAACACAGCCCCCTAATTTTTATTTGTATCTAAATTTTGATATTGTTTGAACCATAAATAAAGTCATATATATTTTGTTCATAAAATTTTGGGGAGGGTTTGACCCCTCGCTATGGCCTTATGTTTTAAGATAATGTTATCTAAAAAAGATCCTAAAATAAAAATATTAATATGACAGATTCAAATTAGTTGATTGAATTAGCCCAAAAACATTACAAATAAATAATTCCTTTTCTATTTTGTAAATGCTTACACTTCTATGTAAATTTGAATTGTTTTAACTCTTTAAAAACTAATTAGTTATTCTATGTTGCTTGAAGTGATACTGTTTAATTAGCTGATAATTGCCCCGTGATCGAGCACCAATTAAAGAGTTTTGTTTTATGATATTATGTAATAAATACACATTTAAGAAGTTCACATTTGTTTAATTCAAAATCTCTGTTTATTTCAAGAGAAAATAGATCATGTCGTCAACGCGGCCGAAAATTGCAAGCCATGGATACTATAGTACTATGTTCAGGGATTATTTTATAATGTAGCAAAAGGTGTGTGATGGTATGTCTATAGAATAGGAATGCCTGGGTAGTGGTTTCCTACTCTCACTGTATTGGCTGCAATTGTCTAATATCGATACACATTCCTATCACAGGGAAGCTCTTTGTTATTCTCTCATTTTCCATCCTCATTACATGTCCATACCATTTCAATGTTATTTCTTCTACTATTTCACATACTCCTTTACCCCTGGGATTTTTTATAATAATAATACAAATTATGAGAGCATAATTCATGCAACCTATCAGGTCAATATAATTTATTCATCTTAATTATTCTTGTTTCAATTATCTAATAGAAATCGGTAAAAATGGTGTTTTTATCATAGCCTTCAATATTATATTAAATAACTGAGATATTACATATTTTATGGTCTGGAACTTTCTAAAAGAGGAAATAAAACAAAAGGGAGAGAAATGAAAGAGGTCACACACAAAGGAACATACAACATAAGGACAAACACAGGATATATATTCTATCATACTTAAACAACTTTCTTTTTCTTCCTTTTGTGAAGTTGCATTGTGCATTTCACACTCCCTTCTGATGAGGTGAGATAGAATGAAACCTGGGTTGGGGGATTAGGACGCTTCCAATTGATCTTCTTTGTCCAGTGGCAGCAGTGTCAAGTGTGTTCACTGTAGCAACCATGTTTTTTTTTGTTCCTGTTTATTTTCCTGTACCTTTGTTCATATATAAAAAAAATATACCTCAAAAATTGAAAATGGTTTTCCTTAACTCGTTTGTTATGGTGTCAACACTGACACTATTTTGTATCAGGAGTTTTTGTGATACTTCCATGCATAAAAAGTTTATGATTCTTCAGTTTCATTTAACTAATCAGTTATGGAGGAGGGATGTGTCAAAGACGTGTTAAGGAGTGTTCTACAGGATGAACTATGTACCAATGTTATATTTGGAAGAAGGTACAGAAAGGTGGAAATAAACACAATATGGCTTTTACAATGAAAAGAAGAACACGGTTCACACTTTACAATGCTGCCACTGGACAAAGAAGATCAATTGGAAGCGTCCTAATCCCTCAACCTAGGTTTAATTCTATAGGAACTCGTCAGGGAGGAGTGTGAAACTCTCAACACAACTTCCTAAAAGAGGAAAAAACAAACACAAAATGAGAAAATTGTAAAGAATATGTAAATAATATAGGACACATAGATAGGACCATATAAAAGGTATAACATTAAGAACAAACACAGGACAAGGACATTGGATGTGAATATATAATATACATATCTTTATAAGGTCCGATATTGACATACAAAGCGGAAACAAGGGTAATGAAGGAGAAGGATGGAAGCAGAATTCAAGCCTGTGAAATGAAAACTTTATAAGTACTATAAGAGTGACAAGAATAGATAGGATAACAAATGAAGGGGGTGATAAGGATAGTTGTGGAGGAGCCATTGCAGGATAGGACCGAGACGGCTTGACTAGAGTGGTATGGTCATGTGAGAAGATATTAAACCAGATGCTGGATATTGAAGGGAGTGTGAAGTAGAGTAGAGAAGAGAAGGGTTGTTATAATTTTACTCCACCCCCCGCCCCCCCAAAAAAAACCACACTTATTATATTTTGCTTACAAAGGAATCGCCTAATACATTTTTGAAAATGATTAGTAATTCTGTTGAAAAACTTTTGGTTCAAACCCAACATACATTGATTTGTATATGGTGTTACACACAATTTTTGAAATTACAGATCTTACACAATAAACTAAGGTATAAAATATGTTTTAATTGGTTGAACAAAATAATATGTTCAACTGGCAACTCATTTGGGATAATATAAATTTAAGTAGGGGTAGACGGGATCCTGAACCCTTGGGAAAATGTCGGAATTTATTCATTTCTGAGAGTCCAGGAAAGACCCTTTCAAATAGAAAGATAAATTGCAGGTGAAAGATTTAGAGAAGGACAGAGCTTTCTTATACCTTACTCTCTTTTGGGGCATAGAAATGAAGGGGGAGGAAGTAGCTGGTCAAGGTCAACTATTTATGAACAACAACCTGTTTATTGTTAGCAGCCAGAGTGTAGACTATAGGGGTGTCTAAACAAAGAACCTTTAAGGGATGTCAATTATAGAGAACATTAAAGGGATTTCAAACAGATGGCTTTTAAGAGGTGTTAAAATAGAAAACATTTAAGAATTTAGAGGATATTTAAGAAGGGTAATTTAAAAGAGATTAACGAATGAAAATAATGTATTAAAATTAATCGTTTGATTTGTATTATTCAATATTTATTCAAAATTTTGCCATCTGTTTCAATAAAAAATGCAATTCGCACACCCCAATTTATATTATATTTTTATGATATATTATTTGTAGGCTATTATATTTAATAATGTCAAAGTTCTTACTATTATTACCATATTAGTATAAAAACAATTTATATTTTTAATCTAGAATTAATCTAAAGCATCATTTTTATAATTTCCCATTCCCGATATTTTGACTCATTTCCTGTCCTGATATAAAAATGTCATTCTCTTCCGACCCTAATTTTGAGGTTCCTTCACTGTATTATTGCTAGTCCTTAGAAATAATACCTCGTCAAAAAGCAAATGAGATATCAAAAGTTCTATTCCTTCTACATTCTTTTTTTCCCCCCAACCTTCTAGTATTGTTGCCAAGAATTACATTGTTGCTTTATTGTATTTCTTATTACTTCTTTCCTCACTATATTAAAAATAAAATATGTTTCTCTGGATCCTAAATAATTAATATGTTTAACCAGATAAAATGCATATCTTTAATTTAACCACAATAAAACACAATACAAGCCAAATGGGTTGGTTTGAAAAAGAAAGTTTTTTTTCAACCCTGGAGAATACCGGGTCATTGTGGGAAGGAATGTTCCAAACAGACCCGCCCTGTGGCTGTAAGCTGTCCATGATGATGATGATGATGATATAGAATAATTGTGATTTTTATTACAAAAGATTAGGGTAGTAAGAGTTAAAAGGAGCGCTCATTAAAGTAGGTGTCTATGAGCTCAATTTTTTTAAATTTGAGTCTATCTCGACCAAGCTTTTCATAAATCTCCTGACCATAGAGCCGATCTTTAGCTTGGGTTGAGCAAATATATCATTTTCTAACTTAATTTCGTTAAATACAAACAAATATGTAGGTATTAATATTATTTTTAATTTTTTAATGAAATAAGATACATGTTTAATATTAAATATAAATCATTGTAAATTAAAGAATTAAATTTTAAATATAGTGTAAGTAGTAACAGAAACCATTAGGTTTTATACAGTTCAACATCGTCTATAGTACAGTTGTTCACTTGGTGCTTAAGTTTGGGCATTAATGATTTTTAAGATGTATATTGTACATTTTTACAAGAAGTTGTACTTGATGATATCTTGGACTAAACTTGTGTTCTAACAGTCCTATTTCTTCTTTATCTCCTCCTCCACTAAACAACTAATTTACTCTGTTGCCGAGTCTAACATTCCAATGGCCATCTGTACAATACCCTCTTTGTTGGGTTCTTCTCAAACCACCTCTAACTGGGCAATATTTCACAAACCACATCCCCAGCAAGTAGAGAGAAGAGTATACAATGAGTCATTCATCGCCGAAAGAAATAAAACCTTTTTCAAGAAGCTCAAAATTGCATGACCATAAATATGTTGATCTCGATTTTGAGTATCTAGGCTCAGCTCAAAAATTTGCACAGGTCCTTACTGACAAAAACCTTGACTTTTAAGAATCGGGGTGTGCAAAATTTTGATTAGAACGTATAATTTCAGATTCAGTTTACTCAAAATTGAATATCAAGACTTTCTTTAGCCTAGTATTTCCTCAATGCTGCGAAAATATGCCTTAAAGGCAAATTACAAAGTTGACTAGCTTAATAGAGAGCAGAAGGAAAATTTGGTACATCTAGCTTAGCAATAAGTCTCTATATAATGCAAATATTTACATACAATTAAAAAGGAAATTAACAAATTATGGTTTTTACATATTGGCTTAATTAATTCAATAAATGTCATTGTTTTGTCTTAGGATTCATCAACATGGTAGGTCACCAACCAAGCTATGAGAATATTATATTTTCTTATGAAAAAAAGAGGACTCTTGAATTATTTTAAAAGAATAACATTGGTAAAATAAAAATACATTTTGATTGAGCTAAATACAGTACTTGTTTAAAAAATCTAACCACTCCCAAAATTTTAAATTTGATTATTTGTTTACAGACTTCAATTGAAATATAGCTTAAGACTAGGACAGGCTCAACATTCGGTCCCCCGGCTGTTAATTCATCACTGTGAAAGGGTGAACCCACATTTCACCAATGATACATTTTTCAGTCTTGCCGGGAATTGAACCTGAGGACCTTATCCTTCAAGAGAGACACACTACCGAATTAGCTAAGGTGTTGGATACTAAGTTAAATATTTTTTTAATTGAATCCAGTAACAAAATATAGTCAGTAAACTATGTCCAAATAATTAATAGATTTTAAATATAATTAGAGACACCGAAATTTTTCGAGACATGTTTTTACGAACTTTTACTCAGCATGCTAAAATTACTATCAAAACATATTTAAAGACCAATGTAGCATTTAGGAAATAAAACAAAATAAAATCTTTTCGCAAAATTTAGCATTTTGCCTTTTAAAAGGAATTCTGATTAATTTTGTTGTTCAAATGTTAATTAACACTAACATCATTGTGGTTTACCTTTATTCTCAACTAGCATGAAAAATAAATAGTATCAATTGTGCTAACAAGAATTTTTCAATATCTTTTTCCCCCTGAGACAAAAAATTAGTTATTAGTAAGAGAAGTATTTGAACTGGCTTCTTTCACAGCCATATTGTCTCCAAAGTGAAATATTTAAAAAAGAAAAAAACACAATAGTTAAGCTAGATTGAGATCTTTTCATCTTCATGTCCTTTGTCTTCCATCTTACATCATTATCAAGTAACGTTATTTTCGAGTGTGGTGATTAAGTGTTGTTATATCGAAAATTATTTAATAGAATAATAATGAATGAACATTAAAAATGGCTTGTATTTTTGAAATATAACTCGAATATTCAAAAGAAGGATTTTGCGTATTTGATAAAGTTCAAAAAAACTGTGTTTGGATTGTGAAACACCCGCGTGGACTGGTTTATAAATTTTGAAATAATGCTTTCCCTGTACTTTGGTGATTGACGTGTATGTGTGACGATAAAAATGTATAAGTCTGGTAAAAATATTTTGGTACAAGCTAGGTTGTTTGTCTCTCGTGCATGCCAGTGACGAGTTTAAAATTTTTGCGCCCCACCACTCCCTAAAAGAATTTATTTTGGCAAGGGCTTTTAGGAAATTTCTTGTGTTGGGGTGTGGGGGGAAGAGATAGTATTCGAGAAAAGATTTCTATGAAAGATAATCAGGTGTTTTTAACTATTGCCAAGGGCTTTAAGTAGATTTGAAGGAAGAGGTGTTGAGTGGGGTGGAGGGCGCGGAAGTTAGTATTTGAGAAGAGATTTCTATGAAAGATAATCAGGCATGTACATGCCCTATAGTAGCTTGAGTTAACCTAATGAAGAATGGTAGACTGTCATCAGTTACAAAGCGATCATTTATTTAAAAATAAATATTATCATTCTGATTTTAACTTGGACTATAGAGATAATGTTAATCAATACTTTTTTAACATAATTATTAAAAACAAAATATTATATTAAAAATAATGTTATCCAAAATATGCCTCCCCTTAAAGCCGCCGTGCCTAGTGAGCCTATAGTATAAATTCGCTTCTGGTGCATGCATGGTCTATATTGTATTTAGGCCATATAATTTAAAAACCTTATCAACCAGTTTGTAATAAGTATGCCTTCATTATAAAAAATAATTGTAATTCAATATTGATAAAATATTTTAGTAATATTTTTAACTGATGTTATTTGGATACTTGTGATTATAGTAGGCCAGGAATAGTCAAAAAGATAAAAACTTTTAATTGCAATTTTTCTATTTATAATAATATATATTAAAGTTGATTTGTTAAAAATTTCCGCCCCCTTTCCCCCGATTTTTTTTTATCTTTTATATCGAAATACAAGTTTATTTTATTAAATACAATAACTTTATTTACCACAGATCAGGATCTAACTTTTTTTATCTACCGAAATACAACTCTTTATTTTACAAAATCCAATTGTTTTATTTACCACAAATCAGGATCTAGCCTTTTATTTACGGACTTTTTATACCGAAATACAACTTTTGATCTAACAAAATCCAATATCAGGATCTAGCCTTTTATTTAAGGACTTTCTATATCAAAATACAACTTTTGATCTAACGAAATCCAATATCAGGATTGATCTAACAAAATCCAATCGTTTTATTTACCACAAATCAGGGTCTCTAAATATAATGAGATTTTCAAGTTTCTATGCTCAAGTCAAACAAAAGACACATGCTAACTTCTTGAAAGAGTTTAACTATTCTATTGTTTGATTATATTCAAATTTCTAATCGAATGTGAATCCTAACAATGAGATGTTGGTGTTAGTACAAATAGTTGATAACAGCTGGATCTAGTACTTAGTCTTGATCTGATGACTCATCAACAGTTTAAGGACGAAAGTGGCTATCTTCTCGTAAGCGGTGAACATGAGTGCTGCTGTTAAGATGGTCTGAATTATCTTCGCTTCCATCCCTTTGTAGAGGCCTGCCAATCCATGTTTGCTGTTAAAGAAAACACAATTATCTTTCAACCTATTTTACATAAATATAATTTATTATCTGACATTGTTTACAAAAATTTTCCCAGTACGCTTTACACATTTTCAATAAAACAATTGCACTTATCTTGTAATGTGTAGAAACACTGCACAATAATGTAAAGTGATTGATAGTGAAGGAAGCCAACCTGAAAGGATAATTACATTAGGCCTGGATATAAAAACACAGTTATCTCTTCATTTCTTCTCTTCTCAAAATATTGCACTATTTTACACTTCACACATTGTTGCGCTTTCAGAGATGTTCCTCTATCATTAGAAGATACACAATGAAAACACAAAAAAAGATAGGCTATATAACTACATGTTTCTAGAAGCTAGAAGAACATGTAGTTCTATAGCCTATTTCTGTTTGTTTGTGTGTTTTCAATGTGTTTCTTCTAATGATAAAGTTATATCTTCTAAAATGCAACAATGTGTGAAGTGTAAAATAGTGCAATATTTTGAGAAGAGAAGAAATGAAGAGATAACTGTGTTTTTATATCCAGGCCTAAATGTAATTATCCTTTCAGGTTGGCTTCCTTCACTATCAGTTACTTTACATTATTGTACAATGTTTCTACACTATATTATTATACATTTCCAAGCCATTAGGCACTAATTCATTTTATTATATTGTAATGTGGAAATGGCTGTTACCAATTTGAATACATTTCTAGAAGTAATCTTGACAAAGCCGAAAGAAAGGCTGATATCTTGTTAAAATCTGTGTTAATTTGTTTATCAGACATAATATTTTCAATTAGTAAACTGTGCGTGTACCCCGGTTTACAGCTTGTAATGAGCATCTGTTGAGATTACGACAGTCACAATGACTTACTTGAGGATGTAAGAGATGAGGTGGATCATATTTGGCCGCGGAGGAAGATCCTTGTAGTCATGACCATGCTGGAATGGAAACATTAAACAAGAGAGATAAATCCTCTAGAGTATGGAACTAGTGTGATAAGACATGGCAGGTGGTGTGGTCATGCAATGAGGATGTTGGAACATGAGATAGATGAGGAAGCAAGACTGAGATGGTATGGACATGCAATGAGGATGTTGGAACATGAGATAGATGAGGAAG